>PNEQ01017086.1:0-10057 GCA_003012365.1 Medauroidea extradentata | reverse complement strand
AAAAACCACAAGGTGGTGTCCAGAAAAAAGATGGATGTAATATTTTTCCGAATTTTTAATTTTTTTAAATTTCTGATAAATTTTAGAAATTTCGTAATTTTCTGAAATTTTCGAAATTTTGAAATATTTTGGTAAGTTGACACTCAAGGTCAAGGTCACAGATAAAGGTCAAGGTCATTCAACATGGCGGCTGGGGCCGTAACATCACAACATGGCGGGTGGTGCCTCACTGTGCCTCACACCGACTCCACTGCACTGGAATCGGTTATATCATACTACTACAACTATTTGCTGGTATTTTTTTCTTATAATACGTAGACAAATATAGCACTATATTTATCTATGCGATTATACACTTTTTACAAGTGATTTTATTTTTCTTCATTAATACAATATTACATTACAGAACTGTTATTATTTATTTGTGCAAGAATTGGGCAGCTCTAAACTTTGAATATTAATTCAGCCATTTAATAATGCTAAACTTGCTAATAAGTTATTTAAATGCTCTGTTCTTAATGTGGCAAAACCTGTGAAATTCTAATTTACATTATACTTTCTATTTACTTGCCAAGTTTTAGTAACATTCGAGCTGTCTCTCTCCGTCTCGCTCTCTCTCTCTCTCTCTCTAGTACGTTACAAGGCCACAGTTTTCCGGATTTACAATTTAAAACTATTTCTAAAATGAGAAATACGTTAAACAAATTATGACTAGTGTTGTTAATAAGAACTAGACTGCAAATTCCTGTAACTTAGTGAACTATGGATTTCAACATTATTGATACAATACAATAATTTAATAAATTAAACAATGTTACATAGAATAGTAAATAATAGTTAATTTGCCACACATAAATGTATATTCATATTCTTGTGATATTTTACTAACATAAATAGGAAAATTCTTATTATTATCATCATTCTGAAAAGCCACATTGTAGCCAAAAGTCTTAATAAATCTAAAATTATATATCAAATATAATAGTTTCTCTCTGAGCATTTATGTAAAACAACTGATGCTACCATACATAAAAATTGCTTACAAATTACCGAGAGCGACAAATCCACTTGTTAGGAGCACATTATTTTGTCAACAGTAAAATAAAATGGTAATAAATATTTTATTTTGGAAGAAAAAAAAATTATCACTATATCGGCCGATACCATCGACTAATTTGTCGTTACGAAACCACTCTTACAGAGACTTTCAAACAAGAACTGCTGTTATTTTACTAATAAGTATTCCATAATGTAGTTTCAGGTCTCATGCAAATAACAACAAATTATTTTAGCATAATAATTCCTTAAATAAAAGCACAATTACCTACCATCTTCATCAGTAAGACAGAATATAACGTCACTTTTCTTCCCGTCACCAACTTTTGTGTACGCGAGAACTTGAATGCTGTAGTTGGAATACTTCTGCAAGTTCTGTATATCCGTGCTGTTGATAAAAGTAGTTTTCATTCCATCTTCTATATGCCCTAAAATTTGGAATATTGTTAGTTATAATTTTAATTACTATGTCTCTACAGTACTGCTTATTTAAAAATAATGTCATGCAACATTTAAAAGAACATAAATAAGGTTTAATGCAGAAAATTATAAATACTCAGGAAATGAATTGGTTAAAACGAATCAATTGAAATAAAATTGATTTAACCTACAGGCGGCATATGTACGCATCCAGACAAATAATAGTTAATCTGGGGACTGAGGAGGCCACCATGTATGTCACAGATGAATGTATTTGTGACCAAAATCACAGATATATCATAATGCGACAAAAATCCCATTGAATCACTGTTGTAAATGCTAAATTTTAATGACGATTGCCTGGGACAGAATCGCAAATTGATTGCTGTATTATTTTAATGAATACCATGTAATTTGAGAACAGAACAGTTTATGTTACCGACCATATATTAATGGTATCAAAAGTACTGAGCACCTTTACTTACCAAATGTAACTGATTTTTTACTGATACGAAAATAGCAATAGAAGCAACTCTTTATATTCCTAAGCACTAGTATGATCTCATAAATGACGCAAGAAGAAAACTATTATTTTTTTGGATCGCAGATACACATAGCAAAATGCCGTCCACAGTGTCTCTTAGGAAATGTCATAAAGCAGAATCAACATGTCACGCAAGCCTGTCAATAACTTTATACGTTCGGCCACTAAGGTATGAGAAGACAAAATAATTCTCCATCCAGGACAAGAAAACTTTCCAAGAAGATTCCAGTTTTTCAGAGATCAACCTAAAACTCTTAAAGGTTGCTTAAATATGTTGCAGACCATCACACAAGAAAAACTCGTTGAAAGGCACATATTAAAATCCATTTCGTGAAGATATAACGTAATTTATTTTTTGAAGCGCATACATAAATGCGTAATTATTGCTTTTGAACATTAGGGAAAGACGATTTAAAGTGGTAGCCCAACAAGCTGTAATAAAATAGAAAAAAGTCTATAGGAAAATGTGTCTTTCATCTAAGTGATTTTAAATTGTTGTTACTATTTAGATCATTTATAACATTTGTGATATAAATGTGTTTCAAAACCTCAATTCTTTGTTTGATAGTAATTTTTAACAAAGCAGACTACATTATAAATTTGATAAAATATATAATTTTTGGTTATTTAAAGTAAACTTTGAGTATAATTTGCTTAGAAGGCAACAATAGAGATTACTTATAATAATATGGTTGGACTGAATGTTTTACAAAACAATACTGTTTGGAATTATTGTGATTTGGTAGTAGTATGACAGTGCCGATTTGAACGAGAGGGCTGTGGGCTGTGGGCGTATGGTGGCCGCTATCTTGGGTGATGTCACAGCCGCCATCAAGGTTATGATATTTAACAAAGACCTTGAACTCTGACTTTTACCTATGACATTGACCTTTAACCATGATATTTGACCTTGAATTATAATTTTGACGATTGGTCACAAATTCGTGACAACTCATCTCGTGCCCATATGCCATATTGCATCCACCTGCCATATCGTGTCCACCCACCATCTTGTCTCTATCCTCCATACTCTGTCAATCTGCTATCTTGTGCTCACATGCCACAATTTTTACATATATCTTTTCGACTGACATTACTTACGTCACCTCGGAAATGTTCTGGCAGAAATCAGCAATATTCTACTCTGCCACCATAAATCACTTACAGGGGCGTTGCTACTTGAATCTCGATATAGCAGCCAGGGGCACTGCAATCGTTCGATTAGTCAATTATTTAACTCTCACATCGTATGCTAGGCGGTGCTTCTGTAGCAGCCTTATTGGTTCACAAAATTGGCCACCAGTGGTGCTGCATTCTTACGATTAATAGATTATTATATTCTTGTGTCGCCTACTAGGCAGCTTTAATATCGCGCTGTATATAAGGGTCGCATACCATTCAACCAAGACAGAGAGAGAGAGCCCTTATAACTTCAAGTGTAAAATGTGTAACTTAAAAAAATTTTTCCCGGTGCAGAGCAGTGAACATTCACTTTGCGTCACAAATTTAAGAGCACTCGTCTACTGAGCCATGGGCCAAATTGGGAACTAAATGTTGGATTTATTAAATTTAATATTTTTAATGTCGACATATTGGAAAATTAGTTTTATGAAAGTTAGTTATTTCTTCTTCGTGAGTATTAGAATTTATTAATATTTCTGGTTATTGGAATTTTTTATTTACATTTCAATTCAAGAAAATATTTATAGATATTGGAATTATTTTTGCATATAAATTTTTTATTAATGTTATAAAATTCATATACATTTATTTACGAACATGTGGAATTATGAATAAATCCATTTGGTGAGATTCATTTTCAATTTTTTACTAACTTTGCTTATGCATACCACATTTTCCTCTCCCATCATAACTATTTATATCCTTGCTCTTGTAACTTCTACTTTGCCACCATCCCCTCTATGCTTGCTGTACAGTTACTTACCAACTTAAATAGGCTATATATATTTCGCATTTCTCTCTTCTACTTCGTCCTCTCTTTGTTCACGCGCATTAACCAACAATTTTTTATCTTTACAGCTCTGTATCTCCGTCTTCAAAATATTCTCCTCGCCTTCATCGTCCCTCTTTCAGTGTTCTCGCATCTATATAATCTTTAATAAGGCTTCAACCTGCTGTTGTCAACGTCGTTACCTATAATTGGCGAGCATAAATTTTCATTAATTGTCATATATTTGTATGTTGTCCAACTTAACGGAAAGTCATATTGTCTATTGTAGCACATGGGCGGCATAGTTCGCTGCAGCCCTCGACAAAGTCCAAGAACTAGCATTCCTGCCAAAGAAGTTCTTATTGACATACACACGGCACGATAAACGCTTCGCATTCAAGTATTTACCACACTGTTAAAAAAATTTCCGTAAATTCACGGAAAAAGTACTGGCAAAAAATTATCCGGATTTCTTCCTAAATTTACGGACACTTCATTTTCTACTGCAACGTAGTGTCCGTAAATGTACGGAAAATCAACTACAAATAACGGAAACTTAATTTCTGTTTATTACGTAAGTTCTGTAAAAATACAGAACATTAACTAAACATAACGGAAACTTAATCCCTGTGTGTTACACAATTTCCGTAAATGTACGGAAGACTAACATTAATTAACGGAATCTTAATTCCTATTTAAAACAGATGTTCCGTAAATAAACGGAACATTGCGCCTCTATTAACGGAAACGTAGTAATAGCAAATTACAAATCTTCCGTTAATATGAGCAACATATAAGCCTATTTTACGGAAACCTACAACAAATACAAATGGAATTTCTTTCCGTTTGACTGGAGTATGTGTACTTCTGTAACAACAATGTGATTAGTTAAGAACAGAAATTCCATTTATAACCAGAAATAAAATTGTCGGTGCAACGATCTTCAATATCTAATGCTTTTGTAAGAGTATTTAAAGTCTGAATGCACAAATACACAAAAGATTTTCACGGTTTTCTTAAAAATTGTTTTTATAATGACAGGTTAACTTTACTCGATGGAAAAATCATGTGGATTAGTCTAATCAGTAAACTAACAAAACTTTCTGTAGAAAATAATTTTCAAAATCTAGATTAAAATTGAAAATATAGCACAGACTGTAAAAGCAATTGTTAGCCATGAGATTGTTTCAAGATATTTGCACTTTTTAAAGCCTCAAAAAGGTAAATAAAGAACTTAAAATAGCTGAAATATGCTAGGCTGCAACCTAAAGAAAATATTGGGTGCATTTAGTATGTGTTCACAAGTTTTCCTTTACATATGGACAACCACAGGTTTTCATTTACAAATAGACTACAGCATGTAACTTACCAGTAACTTATTCTGATCAGTTTGGAATTGCCCCTAGCACATTACAGTACTTTTTGTATTAAAAAAAGTTATATTTTCCTACAATTCACTCATTTTCAACTACAAAGAAACATTCTGAATAGTTCATACATAAATTCATAGCAACAATACAATGGTTATTCCAAATTATTAGTCTAATTAATTTTTTTCAAAAATATTAATTTATATCACTGACAGATAATTTCACCAATCTTTAACATACAGCTCTAAAAAAAATTACTCGACTGATAGTGGAAAAATTGATTATTTACACTATTTCTATCTGAAGTTTAACAATTATATTTTCACTACTTCTTGGTAAATATATATAGTATTTTTATTCAACTAATTCATTATAGAAATAACACACAATACACACTTCATTATAACAAATATTTATTGGCTCGACACATACAGGCAATGCACACTTTTTCATTATTATCTTTAAAGCATTTTTTTCTCACTAATCCTTGTATATAATAAAAAATATTTACAAGCAAAAAACAAAAATGAACCATTTCTGTAGTAGTATATTAAACAATTCTGCTATTTCTTCCGTTCAGTATACAGCATGCTGACTGCATGAAATCCTTGGATTTTTCTCATATTGTTCTTTCTTGAAATATGAATCTGAAACATTCCAGTATATGTATACATTAAAATTTTTCTGTTATCAACAGCACAGTCACAATTACAATGATGTCCAAAAACCATACAAAAAGCCTCCAATATAAATATGACAAAATTTTGTACCTAAAACGAGAAATACCATTTACACACAGAAAAAAAGCTTTCTTATTTTAAAACTATATGAGAGTGGTCTGATTTAGCCAATTTTGACTGGCTGCACAAGCCCATGAAATAAGCATACCCCATGGAAAATTAAATTTTGCAACAAATAACATGAAAAGCAAAAAAGAACAGAACAAACCAAATAAAAAAACCGCTAGGCATTAACCACCCCCCCACCCACCATAAGTCCACCCCGCTAATGGTGTTAGTGCACCAACTTTTACTTCGATTTACATGAAACATCTCAATGTAAGAGTAGGAATACAGAAAAATATTTATTTTTGATGACTTAAATGCAGTTACGTACTTGCAACAATACAGATGTAAGAAGATGCACAGAAAAGCTTAACATAACTAAGACAAAGATAAATGGTCAAAATTTCCACAAATAACTTATTCACATAGGCAATGTGTGTAAAATGTGTTCAACTACATGAACTTATTGTAGTTTTAACTATCTCAATGTTCAACAAATTAGACTTTCACATGATTGTTATTCAGTTACCACTACTTTGCGTTCCACTGAAGCATAATGTCCAAATCTGTAGTATTACATAATTTGTGTATGCTAACAGTTTTATACCCAAATCACAGTGTTATGATATTACACTGCAACGTGCACTTGATGAATTTGAAAAACTTTGTTCAATGATTTGTCGAAACAAACTACAACTTTCTTTCCCTCTAGCAATTAACTCATTTCATCCATGATATACGATGCAAGACCAAATGTGATGTAAAAACCTATCTCACCTTGCTGTAATTGAAGTTTCTTTGCTGTGACACTAATCTGGAAACATTGTTGTTTCACATAGTACAGATTTGAAAAAAGCATCTAGGCCTACCTTCACAGTTTAAACGCCCAGCCTACTTAGGGTTTCCTGCCTTCAATGTGGCTCATAACAGAATGCCGGTCCATATCGCTTAAAGAAAAATTAACATTGCACAAATTGCACCTTGCAGAATTATCACCAGGATCTTCCCAATTCATTTAATAGTAGTAGGATCGGTTAGCCAATACAGTCTCTTTCTTCCTGTCAAGACTAATTTCCCCAAATTAATTACGTTGTGGAAATAACACTCATTTAACATACATTTCCAGATATTTTTAAAGCACTTAATCATTTTCATAAACATACACGAGATCACGTTATGCTGTAACTTTTTAACACACCTTCGTCACTGCATGAGCCAAAAAGGTTCAGGCGTGTTCCTCCATTACATGGTACGGTAGATAAAATACAATTTAAATGTAAATCCACACTCTTCAGATATGATCAGAAGATAATAAACCTTGCACGAACCGTAGAAAAAATATTCGCGCCACGCCAAGTAAACAATCGGAAATGATTAACAAACATATCAGCAAGCCAAACGGTATGAACAAAAGCGAACCGAGAATCCTATGTTGCCAAGTCCACGCCTTCAATTTCTACAACAAACTCTTGGGGGAAAACAACAGAACTGTTTAAAACAAGCATTATTAACTAAATATTCATTAAAATTTACAGCATTTTGCAAACAGTATGTAAGAAACACCGCGAGTAATTTTTTACC
The DNA here is from genome assembly GCA_003012365.1 of Medauroidea extradentata. Taxonomy (NCBI): domain Eukaryota; kingdom Metazoa; phylum Arthropoda; class Insecta; order Phasmatodea; family Phasmatidae; genus Medauroidea; species Medauroidea extradentata. Next base: position 2,350 of record PNEQ01017086.1, on the reverse strand, counting down.
ACTGTGGAAACTTGAAAACATCACAACACATTGTCAGGGAAACCATTGGTCTGGCAACACTGACAGGAACCACTAAAAATTTTGGTACAAAATGCCAAAAAAAAAAAAATCAATTTGAGACTAAAAACTGGTACCACGCGCCAAATTCACTGTTCCACACAACTACAATATCGGTACTAAAAGATATTATGGATAAAGAAAATTGGTACATGTACCAAGAAAATGGTACGCTTTGTTAGCACAAACGTTCGTTTACCAAATTTTGAAATTCCCGGTTTTCTTTGTCGCTCGCCACACTTGCCTACTGCAAGTTCAATTACAACTATGACACACACACAAAAATGTGTACCTTTTCTTCACATCACATTTGAAAAACAAAATTGCTAATGGTACCAGTAAAACCGCATGCACAATATATTTCAACTTACGCTCGAACAATAACGATAGTGTTCGGACAAAATGTTTAATAATAAGTACAGTAATTCAAAATACAAAGTTCGGCAGATATACAGTATATATATATAGAATATATATATATATTTATTTATTTATACATATATAAACAGTCTGTAGAATTTTTATAAGATTATATCAATTTATTTTTGTACGAGTTCTATTCTGATACTCAGTGTTTGATACAATTAAGATAATTTTTACTATACAATGTACAACCAACTTTGAATACAATGTGATAAGGCGAATTTTTTTAACACTCTCTCTAGATGAAATTTAACATTTCAACACGTTTTATAGGTATTTGCATGTGAGGTTAGTATGAACTGACAAAGATTGATAAAGTTTCTTAATTATATAAAATGCAAATGTGTAAGTTTAATTTGATTTAAATTCAGGACTGTTCTGTTTAGATGTAAAAATATGTGGAACTACAACTGGTGATTCAGTACCACTCATACGAGAGTGAGGCAAACATTCTTAATGTAGAATTAAGAGCAGTAATTATTTTTTCAAAAATATACTATTTTAAAAATACTCATTTTATCACAGACCGCTTATAAAAGTAATTGGTGTTATAGTAAAATCTTTGGTACAAATAACAGTGCCTGAAACTGTAATGTCGCACACTAAGTTGCTGCTCTCCAATCCATTGAGATAACACCGACAAGCTCAACCTATAATTATATTTTGAATAAATTGCACTACGTCTAAAGGTAAACAAAAACAGCCAGTGTATGTGTGTCCTACGAGTGCACAATAAACACCCAGTTTTCTTTGGAACATTTTTGTAAAAAAATTGAAACATTCCTCTGCATTTCGTAGTGGAAATAGTTTTCAATGTTTGTTTTTACTCTACAACCCTGTAATATGCACAATGGTTCAGTGTTTGTATCATTGACTGCCTGCGTATGTCCATCCCAAAATGACATCTCCTCTAATGGGAATTTTAACAATTGAGAAGTGCACAGATCTCACTGGCGTAGGCCTACTCCAATTTATCACTGAAACAATTACTTCTTTCACTTCTTAGTTACAGCATTGGATGGTTACACAGTGCAGGAATGAAAATTCTCTCATTATTCTCAGATATAGAACAAAAAAATCTAGTTTTTTTTTACAAAAAAGAGAACAATTTAGCAATTTATTCAATGTATTTCCCAGTAAGAATAAAGATTTCAAGTCCTTTCCAATTGTTTCGTGTTTACATCAAATTTTAAAAGGTGATGCAAAACTCTTATATTAAAAAATGAGAACTTAACAACACTTGAAAAAAAATTTGCTACTGCATCTCACTTAATGTGTTCCAAACCATAAAGTAATGTGCAAAATCGTGAACACACAAAATTATTGGATGTAAAGAAAACAGTTCACTCACATATACTGTTTTGCATGTGTACGCCTATGTGATATAGCAATCGAAGGACAAAGAGAAAGAACATTTCTCACTAACTCAACACGCATGTTTGAAATATAGGCATACCAGCCATCTAAGTCGGACACAGGCCTAAGTGTTTCTTAAAGCATTTTTGATTAGATGTGACCTTTATATGATCAAAGTTTTTATCATGCTGTAAGTGTTCTACACAGTTTTGTCAGTATCGTACACTGCACTGAAACATGACAACACACAGAACCACAGTGCTGACAGAATTTTGTGCAGTAATGTTTACAAGGAGGAAACAACTTAAAACAGTTTCACTTAAAAAACAGAATTTAAATGAAATAAAAGATGGCAGCAAGAAGAAAATCATGTTACGCTCACTATTTAAGGGCGCTGCCTGCCTTGAAGCTCTTGCGAGTGCAAGGATACTGATTTACAAGATAAACTACCTATATTAGGCAGGTGGGGCTTGTCAACCTTTCAAGATATCTATTTTGGACAAAACCATTTTCT
>PNEQ01017085.1:9037-19404 GCA_003012365.1 Medauroidea extradentata | reverse complement strand
GAAATGGAGAAGGACTAAACCAGTAGTACAAACAACACTAATGCTATCAAGCAGACGACACTGGAACCAAGACGATTGGTATAGCTACTAGCTCTCCTGGTGGAAAGGCTCAGCACCAAAGTCTTAATAATCAATGCCATCTAGGAGACTACCAGTAACTACTGGCACACCTACCTAGAGGGCAGCTATAAAACTAATTTAAAAAAAAAAACAAGATGGAGAGTGGAGCTAATGAGGGTTGCTAGGTATTAAGAAAACGGACACTAACCAAGATAGTGGGTAAACCATATACTAATATATACGAGACACATACTGAAAAGATCCCGGATCCCGCTCCTAGGCTCCTGCAATAGAACCGGCATTACTACACTAAAATAACGTTTGCTGTTGGCATTTATCTAATAAAATCATATTGTACTATTAATTAATGTTAAGATTTTGATAACTTCTTCAACAACGAGTGTTGGCTTATTATACGTTATTGGTATTGTTATTAGAAATGTTGTATGAATTTTGGTCACCATATTACTTGCTTCACTATTTCATTCTTATAACTTTGCTGGCCACTTCTGCGTTATGTTAATAACACATTACTATTTTCTACCCTGATATTAATAGTGTAAGGTAGCATGAGTTGTGTTGGTAACAAATTTACTATGAACAGTTCACTGTTAACATTGTAGCTATTACTTATATTGTGTTGTATGGCTTAGGAATACCATACAAATGTCTAAATCACTGAAATTTTAAAATAAAAGTAGATAAATAAAGATTAGTTTTAACACCATAACTTGTAATTGAATATTTAAATTATGCGTAATACCTTGATGAGTTACCATAATAAAATTCTACGTTAAATAACGAATTTCCTCAAAACTCGTAAACATCGCCGCTTTACTGAACTAGTACATTCACATTTGGCACTTACAAAAAGAACAATGAATCGTGTGACGCATAGTCGAAATGTTTCAATTAACTATAGCTAATAATCACACTAATTACCCAAATATTCAGATATGATAAAGTGCAGTCACTCATACTACAGACAGTCGCAACTAAACGGGAACCAACACATTACTAGCGTTAACTGCACAAAAACTGAAGGAAATTTATCTAAAACATAGCAAATTCGCTGTAATTATGTGTATGCGCTAAATATTATCAAACCAGGAGCAGTCGAACCAAAATCAAACTAAACTGAATCTACGAGTGGTAAAATGTTTGACTTCAAATACCTTCCATAAAATTGTTTGTGTTTTTTAAAAAAAATCTTCATTTTTTTTAAATTTTAATTTTAAATTTCAGCAATATCTTCGATGCAATTTTATTTTGAATATAGGGTACGTTGTAGCCTATAACATCGTTATATACTGTTATTTATTTATTTTTTTAATTTGATATGTCAGTTGGTTTTAGTGGTGTTCATAAAACCGTAAGATGCAAATTTTGACGTTTATGAGTCATTGCTAGGAGCCGGAAAATTTGGCCGATTCAATGACCTGCATGATAGAATCCATTGTCCTATGCATATCCAAGCCCCGTCCATTAGTCCATTGTCTTGTTGTTCCAGCGAGTAGCAGATAGTTGACAAATGGTAAGGGCTTCAGTATGTATATGATAGTTGATTCTAACATGCAGATCATTGAATCAGCGAAATTTTCCTGTCCCTAGTCATTGCGCGTAAACTATGAGATATGAAAAAATTTAATAACAGGAAAATGTATTCACAATTTGTCTAAAATAAGGAAAAATTATGTTACAGAAATAAAAATAAAATATGACAATGAAAACTGCTGTAGACAGTGCTCTTAAATCAGACACATGTCGTAAGACTTAAAACGAAAGTGACCACATAACATTGTAGACAGTTCCAAAGGCAGCGTCCAGATGATTCGCAACGAGCAATATTCCGGTTTGCTTACCAGAACATTGTGCTTGGGCGACTGGAGAAGGGGACTGGCTGGATTTGAGGGGAGGGGGGTATTCGAGAGTATTGTCTTAGGTCCTGGACCGGTACAGTAACCATGGAGGCTTGTAGCATCGTTTTTCGTACCTCCTGGCTAAGGCTGTGTCTCAAATAGCCCAGAGTGCACTCTCTGGCACCCTCTTGACGTCACAGTGTGTACACTCTGCTTTCCCAAATTCGAGGGAGAGTAGGCGAAGGGGTAAGTGAGCCAGAGTGAGTAACGATACTCCCTCGCTGCACTCTCTCGCCCACTCTGCGGCAAGATGTCTTTGTTTTAATTCAGAATCGAAAGAAACGCGACGGCTCTGTGTATGGCGTAGTTTTTTAAGTGTCAAGGGGATGACCAGTTTTTCATGTAAGTAGAAATTATTTTATTAAGTGTATGGAAATATGTCCGTTGTTTTACCTTTCTCATGGTAGGTTGCAGTGCTTCGAGGGTGCATCCGAGGGTGGCTGTCTCAATTTGATTGAAGAGTGAATCAGAGTGGGCGAGAGTAAGAGTGTGGAGAGAGAGTGTACACATTGTTTGTTTGAGACCTGGTCTAACTCTGCTCATGAGAATGGGGTTTTCTGATGTTAGCAGATGGTGTTAAAATGAAAAATGGCACAAAAATATATAAATGTTGACCGAAACCAAGATAAAGTGTATTACAGCTATGCAATTGAACATATACAGTAATTATATACTACTACCTCAGCACTCACCAATGCTCGCATTTTTAAATTTCAGTACTACAAACTACAGTTTTGTAGTATTTTTTCTAACGAATATCAACTCTTTAAATTACAACGTTAATTTAATTTGGCATGAGTACCAAAACCGTCAGCATTTTGTTAAATTACCGCTTATATCCTCAAACAACCGATAAACAATCAGTGCAGCAGAGAATTCATTTAAAACTGCAAACGATAACCCGTTTACTTTGAACAAAAAGTTTCTGCGACCATACCTGGTTTGAAGCCAGTGTAACTGCTACAAAAGCTGGGCAAGCCATGGCGACAGCAAGGATAAGGATTTACAATTTTGATTATATTCGTGAGGGTTCGGTCAGTTTTACGTTTATCGCTTTCAGACAGAAAGAATTTTCTGGATTGGGAAGGGAGGAATAAAACTGTAAGGAAAAAATTATGAGCTTTTGTTTAGGAGAGTTTTTTTATTATTCATGTACTTATTTGTTCACAATTTTCATATTGTTTATAAACCGTTCTAAAATATACTAAAGCATTGTGAACTTAAACAAAATAAAGTCACCGGTGGTATATCCGTAGGTTCAACAGGTGTGTTAAGCCACACTGAGTATAATATCACTTTTCATGCTCGCGCCAGGACACCGTAGAAGGAAGCATCCTTAAGGTTCCTATCTACCTGCACTTAAAACGCATTGCAGCGAGTTATAAGTAATTATATTTGGAAGAAACATTTCAACGCGCATTAAGTGTGTACATTTATGAAAAGAAAACACATTTCAAACAATGTTTCTACCAGTTCATAAATTAGGATTGCTTATTGGAAACACGATTTTCAAGACTCTCAAAATGGCTAAAAACAGCTTTTTTAAACTGCCATATCTGGGAAAATTCCATACGGATTCGAAAATCACAATAATAGAAATAAGCGCTGGAATTGCAACCATAAGTATCGCAAATAAATTAATACAGTTGCCGCTTAAAGTCCCATGGGAAAATGATTAATAGTACAGCTCTGCGCACCAGTTGCTGGGTTTCCGTGTAGTGGCGATAATGTATTACATACGCCGACCGACGTCACTCTTAACATTGCATCGGTTTTGTGCCTCACATACTCCAACGCAGCCTACCTAGAAAAGAACCTTTAAGGGGTAATAGTATCAACCATTTTCTATTTACTTATTTTTCACCGCATTATGAAAAGTTTTGAAGTTCGGAAAACGTTTGTAGTAACGTAAGCCCTGTGCCTTTGTGATGCCTAAAACACGAAATAATATCAACATCACATAATTTTACAGAAATTTTTTTCATGCAAGATGAGGGGTTTTGTCTCTCATATGACGAAGGCCATATTTTGACAGGTCTGTTCCAAGAAATATGATGATAAACAAGGCGGTAGTAAATCTGTATTTCCAGGAAATCTTGTTATTACAGCAGCGCACAAAGGAATCTTTCTTGGAAGATAACTGGGGCATATTTTAGTACCAAAGACACCCGGGCAAATCCTATCACTGCGTCGAAATGCTGCCGGCTGCCCTGCGTCATTTCCTCATTTCATGCGTCATCAGACCAAGCAATGTTGCGCAGTATTAATACACAGGACTCGCATCCGAAGAGACGCTGGTTTCATTCTCTGTTTGGTCATACTGATATCGGTTTTCCATAGTTAATGAATTCTCGGATGGTTCCCTGATAGCACGCTGCAGTTATCCATCTCTTTGAGCTAAATGGAAGAGTAATGACCGACGGTTCAACCACATCGACCGAAATACTCTCAATCATCAGAGCTAGCGCGAGGATAATACAGCCCGGTAAATGTACTTGAGAAAATAATTATTTTAAAAACACAAATTTAGAGACTCAGGGGCCGCGGTGGTGATGCGGTCAGAACACTCGCCTTTCACGACAGAGTTCCGAGCTCGATTCCTGGTGGAGATGTTGGAAAAGTGGCGGAAGGTTGTCAGTGGGTTTTCTCGAGGAACAGTCGTAACATTTCTAATGTTTATATAAATAAGGTTCATGTTAAATGCCACGGTCTAGCTGTTATATAATTTTAGTAGAGCTAATGAGCTTCTCTTCATTTTAACTTAGGTGTATCGGGTAAAATTTGAAATACATAGATCAAAGCCAAAAAAATTAGAAAAATTAAATAAAAGTTATCTGCTTGCTGCTGAAACACAATTAATCATTTAGAATAAGATGTACTTATCTTACATCAATTATGAATTAGATGTTTATAGCTTCTCTTCCAGCTTATGTGCAATTTTACTACTTTATAAATCCAGAATTCAATATTTCACAAAATTTTTCAGGTATTTTAATTTAATTCCTCTCAAAAACTTCCAGACAATATTTAACAACCATAGATTACCTCAACCAAAGAGAAATGTTTACATACTTAGAGCATCGATAACTAGAGATAGCTTGGTGCCTTTGCTGTGAAACCGACATCAAGCGATAGGCAAACTATACGAAAACCGCTACAAAATAATTAATGTTGCGATATCCATTTGTAAAGACCTTGAGAAATGAGATTTATAGACTATTGAATCTTTTACAACCAATACACAACAGATTCATTTTTATTCATTCTTTAAATTACTGGAAAACGAAAATGCCGAGATAATGTAAACAGAACATGTAAACAAACTCTTATTTTATACGAATTTGAACGAGAATCGATGGATGCTGGTAATATGCGACAACGAATCATTCTGAATATGCTTCTTTAAATGTGAGTGATATTTAAATACAACATGCTCACCGCTATGTAGTAATAACTAAGAAACTTGTTTCGCTCGGTGCCCATCAACAGCTGATTAGATCTAGGAATCACTTCACAGCATGGAGAGGGATAGGCAATCAGCTCTCTAGTTGTTATATATGCTGTAAGTTTGCATATCACTGTGATCTGTAATGAAACTATGAAATAAGAAAATTTTTTAATACAAACTTTCAAGTAATAAATAAAATTGAAATAATAGCTTTCAAATAACATCACATAAATGTCTACGACAAATTTTGAATCTACAAACGTTACACAGTAGAGCATCGTTTAACATAATTAATCCCTCGGGGTTCGGTAGGTCTACAAGAACAGAGTTCAGAAATCTATCAAATCAGGCGTCTGGTACCCTGCACTCGAGGACTCACCGCATATGCTACAAAAATTGAGTTAATTTGCATCCCATTAGAACATTTTGCAACTTCTTGGTAACTTGGCAACCACTGGCTAACTTTGCACCCACTGGGTAATTTTTAATCCCTTTGGTAATTTTACACATCAGGATAAATTTGCACATCCAGGGTAAATTTTCAACTCATGTGTAACTTTGCATCTCTTGGATAAATTGGCACCTCGGGGTAAACTTGCACCCCCTGGGTAACGGTGAACTCCTTGGTAACTTTCGAACTCCGGGGTAACTTTGCACCTCCTGGGTAACTTTGCAACTCCTGGGTATATTTGCAACTCGTTGATTACTTTGCAGCCCTGATTAACTCTGCACCTCCTGGGTAACTATGCACCGCCCAATTTACTTAATTTGACTTAAAAATTCCAAAGTACCTTTCAATTTAAAATTTTTGCAATAGCAATAGAAATTCAAGGGTTTACCACATAGCTAGGATTCGTGACTCCCTACGTCTCACAGCGATGTATTTAATGTTTTAAGGAGTAGTTTCTGGGATACGTGGTACTCTGACCACTTATAAAAGTAAGAAACATAAAACAGTTTTAAACAATAAAATGTTTTTTTTTTTTTTTTTTTTTTTTTTTTTAACATTTTTATAACTAATTTCTTAGGTAATAAGTTTAGATGATTTAACGACACTGTCAAACGGGACGAATTTTCATAACTTTTTAAAAATTAATTTTACTGTTTATCCTATATAGAAACAAGATTTGTTACGTAATAAGAAAATATTTAGTTTCTGCATTAATACTGGAGTTGAAATTAAATTTTTTTCTCATAATTTTAGTTACAGGATATTAAGCTATGTGTAGTGGCACTTAATCTTCCGATATAGTTTATCCTTGCTCTAAAGTTTTTAACTACTAAGTTACGTAAACGTTGTAAGAGTGTTTACATATGTTTTAAAAATTAATATATATCGTATGGGGAAGTTACCCGAAGGCAGAGTGTCGTACCTCGAGTGCAGATTTTGACTGGACGCCCGTAGGCATCTGCATATCCTGGTGGATGGCATGGAATGAAGCCTTACAATGGAGAAGTGACGGAATGAGAAAGGCGGAGGTAACCGGAGATCCCCGAGAAAACTCGTCGCCTAGCGGCAATGTCCGCCACGTTTCCCACGTGAGAAAAATCCGGGCTGAACCCGCCGGGGATCGAACCAGGATCGCCTGACGGGAGCAAGCAGAGTGACACCGCGGCCCCTTGCATACATTGTTATTGGCTATTGATGTGGAATTAAACTATCTATAGGCGGTTCGGAATAAAGTGAGCACTCAAAAAATCCCTGCTAAACTTCTATTTTCAGGCAATTCGTATCTTTCCGCGCATTAACGGCTAACGGCGGGACACGTCTAACCTCTCTGAACACGTCACTTGATGTTTGCGCGTGTAAGATACAGTTTAATAATAAATGTTAATTTATTATATAAAATACAATTATGTCAATTTCGGTTGATTCTGTTTTTGTTTGTGGTATTTAAATAGGAAAACACACGGAACTATATTGCGTAGTTGCGCTACCAACCATACAAGCAGTAAGGCGACTATAGTTAACGCTGAATTGTATGCAGTAACGACTAGTGATATTTTTCAAACGTTAAATTTTTAGTGCTCACTTTATTCCGAATGACCTATAAACAAAACTTCAAAGCGTCCTGCAGGCAGATTTGGTTCAGTGTTGCGACCGAGCGAGGTGGCACAACGCTAGCATATATGATTCACAGCTCGGGTAATCCTTATTTCTGTTCTCCGCGATTTACAGAAGTGGATTAAGGAGAAAACTGGAGTTTTTCCTTAACAAATGTCACGGCCGAACATTCTCCCAGGTCTTATCATTGTACCAAGTTGTGTTTCCCCGTCTCTGATGAACTCGCTGTTGACGAGACGTAAAGCCTTTTGTGTTACCGTTACGTTACATTCACGGGCAAGCTTTACCCGTCGCCATTACTGAGCAATTCTCAATTTGCCCTCATTATGTTGTCAAGCTTAAGAAGTCGATGAAACTCACTGAGTGCAACTGACTATTTGAAGGGCTACAGTGTTCGCAGTTGAGCAAACATTTCCAAAGTTCAATTTCCTGTTTCAACAGCATGTTCAAATAAAAATTTCTGTCGACCTTGACTTCGACTTCTATTTAGAGAAAGTGTGAATGGCTAGGACATTCTAAGGGTGCACGAGCCGTATGGGCTATCAAATCCCACGTATTGAAAGCATCACCGACTCTATGCGGAAAGTACTGTAATAATCTTGCCTTTACGAGACTTGTATCGGTGCCCCTATCATTATTTGTGTAGAAAAAAAACATGTATTTGTTTTCTGTGTGTTTCGGTAATAAAATGCAGTTAATTTTATCTTTCAATATCTACTGTTTAGACGACTGAATTAAGGTTCTCATCTTCAAGACATGAAAATTGGGAACAGAAAATGAAGATAAGAAATAGTTTTCAGACGTGTAGACTATAAATTGAATGACCGTAGGAATACAGTTATACGACTTAAACTCCTCGCACTACTTTACGACCAGAATAGAAATCAAACGTCAATGATGTAACGTTATGAAAGTATTGAAGTGTTAATACTATACTTTTTACCAAAATTTTACCTATGCGACTATAAAAATGCAGAATATATCGAACTTACGAAAATACGTTACGATATAAAACTACATTTCACATTCCGCTGCATTCTAACCAGTCAAGCTCAAAGGCATTAAACATCAAAAAGTTTCACATTTACAAATTGGGATTTTATCTCTAACGTTCATTTTGTCAGTACAAGGCTTCACCTGGGATACTGTTTTATTTAATTTTTCACATATTTGGAATGCTGATGTACGATTAGCCTATAACGTATACGTTACATACACTGATCAACAATACAGACATGACAACACAAATATTGACGTCAGAATTTCATTTGTGATATGTGTTAGCACTAAGAACAATAGACGTTTACTAAGTTCGCTCTTCTGTAGTTCTTCCTCGTTTTTTCAAATAGGCGAGCAATCGACTAATCGATTGTGGTGGGAGAGATCGAGCCTAAGTCGCAATCAGTCTGTGCGAGTATATAACGCCCAGTACCTCGGTCACGCAGTGAGCTGGTATCAGGACATCAAACGGCCTCTTACCACGTAATAGTGAACTATTGGCTGTTGCAGCAATTAAGGGTGACTTGCCCCTCCCTTAACACCCGCGACTGGATGTGTAAGGTGGCTGGTCGGACGTCCGTGGGATCTTAACCGTTGCATAGCATGCGCTTCGTTATTACGCTCATACTAACAATAGAATCGGGTTGTTTCTTTTTTAAGACCATAAGTAGATGGCATGTGTTTTATTTTTAAACTAGCCTTGAGCATGATAGGATTTCCCATCGTCGACACCTCACGGATCATCCTGTTATTCTCAAATGTTAGCCTTTTTTGGGTAACATGCATTGATAATGCCCCCTTCAGTCGTGGCGAGAAATTAGTTCCACGTAGGAAAAAAAAGAAATAATATACTTAATTTTAAAACCCATGAATTGTGAATATCCAATAATTTAAGGCATAATGATTTTAAAAAAAACCTTCGATCTTAATTTAAAGAAAAACACTTCTAATTAAACAGTGTTATGCAGAACGTATCCAAGTTACAAAAATAAAGAACAGGAATAAAACAAAATTCCTAAATTATTGTACATTAAAATGTATTATTAGCTAAGAATGGGTTAGGTTACCTAACCTTGCGTATTCTTGCAAAAAATAGAAAATCTAAAGGTAAAATAACCTAACCTAATAATGTTAATGTAAGCTGCGATGCTAATATCTATTGCCCAATTGCGAGTAAAAATTATCATTATTATTTCTGTTCCTGTACGGAAAAACAATTTCGAAAACTTTAAACATGTATACAAGCATAGCATTTGGGAATAAAATATTTCGATAAACAAATATTATCGACAAGAAGGATTACTGTTATTATTGTGTGGAAAGAAATTACGCTATCAATGAATGATTACCTCCAAATGTTCTAATAAAAAATCAAACAATATTGTTAGAAGCGTTTAACGATACAAAATAAATGGTAGGTTGTATATATTTAACTATCAAATAAAAGTTTCCGGATACGTTTGAAACAACACACCAATTCGCCATATACCATGCCAACCCCATTCTTAGCAACATAATATCTCATTTGGCTGTACGGTTGATTCATGAAAATTTAACACTTTATCGGCCGCTGATACAAAGTTTACTATAATTCGCAGACTTTCATTCAACGCAATACTCGATTCGTGACTGTAAATCACCAAAATGAAAGCATTTTTATGTGGTGATCTTAAATATCGTTACTACAGTAGCCTCTTCGCAAATATAACAAACATTAAACAAATGCCTATCAAAACTGTTTCCACTACAATACCTAAAAAAATTAACATTACTATATTCTGGTTACTTTCATCACAACACACGCAGCAAAAAGCTAAACTTTTGACATTAAAAAAAAAAAAAAAAAAAAAAAAACACCCACATCTCAGAATCTCTC
>PNEQ01017084.1:0-19449 GCA_003012365.1 Medauroidea extradentata | reverse complement strand
GCTAGGAATATGTATATGTTGTTCACGAACAATTGCCCAAGTTTAAAGTCTATTCGTCGTTTCGTACTGTTGTGTCACAGTATAGTAACATACCACATTTTTGTTAATATCTACAATTTAATACTGTTTTTAAACGAAATAGCATTTATGACTTAATCACTTTTGGCAGTATACCGACGATATGTCAGCTGATATTGTAAAGGAACCTAAGTGGAAAGCGAACTGCAATTTTACCCTTTTAAAGACTACATGTAAATTGCACTAATTCGATCTGCCTTGTAGTTTTTTTGTGTCAGAATTGAACGTTTGCACGCAGCTTTTAACGGAAATCGAGCCCAGAACCTCCCGGAATTACCTGAGTGACAAACAACTGCGTCACGTAACGTCGAAATAATTCATGAAAATAATATTTATTGAAAAAAATATATAATATCTGTGTCCTGGGCTCATAGAGGTTGTACAACATAACGTCTCGATAGGTTACTGTAGTAAAACTTCTGTATAAGTTGTTTCTCGCTGCTCGTTCCTGCTTTTCAGATCGTCTGCCTTGATTATTGACCAACTAAGTTTTATTCTTAATAATTACGTTTCTTACAAATAAAAAAAATACATACATATTTTTTTAAAATATTTACGTAAACATCACTCTGACGCGAACACCACCTCAATATCGCTACTGGTTAGATAGATATCGTGGGTTGATGGGAAACAAATTTAGTGTTTTTTCACCCTTTTGGTTGTCGAATTTCGAAATATTTTAAATTTACATCTTAGACATTTGTATAAGTATCCAACTGAAGTGTAAATAACATCGCTAGCCCGTTCAGTTGAATTAAAATCTATCATTCACTAAAAAAACACATATCACCCCTGCACAGTATTGAGAAATCGAATTTCGAAAAATCTGAAAACTGTTTTGCGGTAATTTCTGTAATCATCATCCTGAAGCAAAAATTAATTGTATATCACGGGTTCGATAGATATCGAGGATTTATCTAAAACAAGTTTAAGGTCTTTTTACCACTTAAGAGAGTAAATTTCGAAAAACCCTTGAATCACGTTTTAGAATACTTTATTGGTATCTCGTGGACGTACAAAACACAACATTAGCCCGCTGGGTTCAAGATATATATAGACGATTAATTGAAAACGCTTTTCACCACTTTTTACCCCTTTTTACGTCCTTAGATGGCGAATTTCGAAAATTCCTGAAATTACTTTTTAGGTATTTGAGTAAGCATCAATCCTAAACAAAAATCACGTCTCTATATAAAAAACTATGGGATCGATATATATCGAATGTGAGTCGAAAACTCATATTACCCCATTTTTAACCAGTTTAGGGCCGTATTCGGAAAATATATTTTAAACGGTACTTGGGATATTTACAAAAGCACCAATTTAAAGCAAAGAGTACTTCGATATCTCGATTGATTCGATAGATATGGAAGGATAATCGAAAACACATTTCACGTATTTTCACCCCTTTAAATAAAGAATTTCGAAACGATTTTGAGTCCTGCCATAGACATTTGTGAAAGTAACCAATTAAAGTTAAAATCACGACGATAGCCAATTGTGTTTCAAAGATAAAGACGATTCATTAAAAACACATTTTGCCCCTTTTTACTGTCCGGGGGTCGAATTTAAAAAAAACCTAAAACTACTTTTTGGGTATTTACGTAAGCAATATTTTGAAATGAATATCAACTCTCTAACCCGAAGGGTTCGATAGATATCAATAGTTGATTGGAAACACATTTAACGCCTTTTCAGCCCCTTAAAAGTTGAACTTCGAAAAATCCTTAAATTTGCTAATATGCATTTTTACGAGTGTCCTATCAAAGTAAAAATCACGATGATAGGCCGTCGGGTTCAAGCTCTATCGACGTTTCTTCGGAAACACATTTCACCCCTTTTCACCCCCTTAGAGGTCGAATTTGGAAAAATCCCTCCTTAGTGCTCGCCTACGACCTGACGGGAAACCCCACAAAAAATTTCACGATTCTAGGTCCAGTGGTTTGGGCTGCAGTTTGATATGTCAGTCAGTCAGTCAGTCAATCAATCAGTCACCTTTCATTTAAATATATATATATATATATATATATATATATATATATATATATATATATATATATATATATATATACACACACACACACACACGTGAAATTTCAGGAAAAGTATTCTTGGAATGAGTACGATTGAAAATCCACATAAAAATACAGTGTAAGCGAACTATACTTCCGATGTTTTCGTCCGATGGTTAGTTAAGGGCTTGGACCCGTGTTTGAGGATAGTTATTTTTTAAGACATAAACGGTAGGCGATATCGTAAAATCGCCTTGCAACTTTGTTATAACTGGTTTTGACTACGGACTTTGATTTTTTTTTTCGAGACAAAATACGTCATGGTGGTGGTGAATTATTTCATTAACAAAATCTACGTTTAGTCGATAAATTAACTAAAATGTTTATAATGTTTGTATCGAAAAATTACGTAATATGGCATTACCAACTTGCAACAAAGTCACGGAGCGATTTTATGTTATCGGCTATTGTCTGGGTTTAAAAAACAATCCCCTCGAGCTCAACGTAGGTGATTCAGATTATCTCCCTGGCGGGATCTACAGATCTGACAACAGTCGACCGTCACAGAGACTAGAAGCAAAAGAGAAAGGCGGTCTGGAAAAGAGACAGGGCGGACTGAAATGAGGCGAATATATTTCTTTTCCGCTTGCCTCCTGGATCTTCGTTCCTGTCGCGGCAGACGTTTAATATCGGGCGGTGTCAGGGAAGCTAAGCAGGAGGGTCTGCAAGGGGAGGGGGAGGGTGCAGTGGGGATTGGTCTGCAAGAGAGTGGCTTGGGGTGGATAAATCCTAGACAGCTATTAAATATAGGGAAGTCGGTGTGACGTCAGAACACACCCAGCTTCTTTGTTCATCTATATACCGTAGTCCTCAGAAGAGACACTGTGCACAGGAGACGACGAGTGAGACGGGATCAATTGACGTCGCTGATTTCTACCTGTGGTACGGCCTACCCAGTTTGTTCGGGTAGGAAACGTTTACAAGTTTAGTTTACTCTTCTATATGCAGAAAAACTATGCATCCCTGCAGACATTGCAACTGATATATTCCGTTTTTATTTACACATTTTATATCTTTAATTCTTGCCGAATGACAAAATTAATTTTTAGGGTCTGACAGTAAACATTACTTATTTACCTGATTAAGGCGTTTCACTGCGGAATGTATACCACGCGGTATTTAATTAAATTATATCACTTGGTGTCTTTCTGCACTTCTGAAACAAATGTCAAAATTTTAACAATTTTTTAAAAGTGAATTACAGTTACTGATATTACCATCGGTGTAACTGAACATAAACACACGGTAAATGTACGAAATGAGATCCTCTTGCATGCTCACACAAATGTACACGTCGGATCGTGCATTGTCGCGCCCTGTTCCCATATTTGCCACAGAGGATACAGATAAGGGTATCAGCATATTCTTATCCCTACCAGCATCCACTCAGCTAACATCATTACGTTTATTACTCTATACTTTGCAACACATTGAACTAAACTTTCATTAATAACGGAAAAACTAACGATTTCCGGATCTATGTTTACATGGACTTCTTTTCTTGTTATATTGTAAGAAACCCACTTCCCAAGTTTGTAAAAGTATTTCTGAAATATCCTGTGTCTAGCTTGTAGAATTCACATTAACGCAGATGAATATCAACAAATGTTAACGTATTTATATGTAGTTTTCTGTCGAAATAATTTTATCGCTGTAGTAAGTGCCTGAATTAAGCATCGTAAAATACACTTAAATATATATTTAAGGCGGCTGCTTGAATGGCTCTCGAATTGTTTTCTCAGAGACTAGTAAACGTGCGTCCACAGTGCTTATGTACTGAAAGAAAACACTTCATACTACTTATGAATGACTTTCAAGACACCTCGCGCGCATTTGTAGCATTATTTTGAAGTCTTTAAACAGGGTTAAAATAGGCTTTTTCAGATGGTTGTTTCTCTAGGTGTATGTACCGAATTCGTTCGAAATTGAGGTCTAAAATTACGTTAGCTGTTGCTACAGTATCGGGTTATGTAAGATGATCTTCAGGTTTCACAGAAAAATGTTACAGCGCGCATTTACGAATCTGGGCGTAGAGGCGATATCTCAGTACATGTGCCGGCCGCGGCGTCACACGTAACACCTCATCGCCTCGCACCTCGCACAAACAAACTCATGCTTCATCAGACAGCGCAGCCGCCTTAGGGCTAGTTGTCATAAATTTACAGACAACATGAGTTGTGATTACAAAATTAAATGCGCACAAATAGCGGTTTGGTCGGAGAAACAAAATGTACCTACATTTTTGTACTCCTAAAATATTATCACTTTTTAATCAGTTTACTATTTTGTAAGTTGCAAGAATTTCGTAAACAGAAATACACATTTTTTTTGCATCAAAACAATCAGGTGTGTGGTTTTAGTATTTTGTTCTGATAGGAAAATATTTTGTTATTTAAAGAAAATATTTATTTTGCCCAATGTAAACAAACACATGCTGAAAAATTGCGTTATTGTAGCTCCATGCATATTTTTAAAATTAATTAGTTTAATAGAATATATATTTAGTTGTTTCAACAATGTCTTTTTGTTTAATGTGTACCCAGTCGTTTTTAAAACGTTAAAAAAAACTGTGATTTTTTTTCTTTGGATGTAAAGAATTTCGTGGAAGAGATGGACAAAATATTACCCTAATAGTGAGTAAATTCGTGTCCACAAATTCAATTTGTTTGAGGTAATAGCGCTTACTGGGATGCCTCTAAAGCAATCGGGTTATTGAATGCTTTTGCTTGAATATGCCCTTAGAGTAATTTCTATAACATTTTGGGAATTTCTCGTAATAGGTATCTAGATGTGTAAGTAATCTCGATAAATTAGTTCGACAAAAAAATCTAATATAGGTATATGTGAAACCGCAATTTATATTTTTTTAGAAGGGTGTTACCATTTTATTTAACTATATCGATACTCCGAGATATCTATAATAGCATGGCATTAGACATAAGAGCGTATGGCTTAGAACCTGTGTGTGAGGTGTGTGTACTTTAATATTAAAATACGAACTGGCATTAAGGCATTCCAATGACGTTTCAATTTCAATACATTCTCATATATATATATATATATGTATATATATATGTATATATATATATATATATATATATATATATATATATATATATAAAACCAACTATAATTATGGAAAGGAATAATTCGCGAGTTCAATGACCGACATATTAGACTCCGCTGTCCTATACATACTCAAGCCCGATCATTCATACATTGTCTGTTGTTTCATTGTTTCAGTGTGAGTAGCAGCAGGTGGACAAATAGCCGGGGCTTGTGTGTAAATAGAACAATGGATTCTAACGCGCATGATGTTGGACTTGAGAAATAATATTTTACCTAACTGTAATGGTTCTCTGCCTAACACTCTTTAATTATACTATCACCAATTTAAAGACCTGCTTAAAATGACGATGGGAACTAACTTTTTGAGTTTCATCACCTTCAGTTATTGAACAATAAAAGGCTGTTAAAAGACAATGCCATGATAGGTTAATGTATTTGTAGACCAAAGTGGTGATGAAATGGCAAGTCTGTTTGCCGTAAATTTTGAGACAGGAAGGAAACAAATTAGTCACAAACATTTTGTTAACAATTTCCAAAAAAAAAAAAAAAAAAAAACCAAGATACTGCTTTATCTTGAAAACATGTTAATTAATTAAAGCGTGTGACCCAACATTTAGGCGTTGTCTTCGCACAGCAATGCTACCAGTTTAAACTATGTACAAGCCAATATTCCGCTGCTTTTTATGCTGTACATTTATACTATTTGGGTATAAATGCTTCCGTCTAAACATTGTGTTCACTCGCGGCAGGAAATTGTACGCGTACGAAATAACAAACTACGATAATGACGTAGAAGAACAGGCGGAGGAATGTACGAACATTTATTATTGTTTACTGTGATATAAAGTAAATGGCGTGAATACATTGGAAGTTCACTGCATCATCATACGGTTCGAGCGACGATAGAAACAAAATAATTTAGAAAACTTTTTCTTCAAAGATAGAAGCAATAACCTCCCGAATGAGATGCAGTCATACTACCTTATAACTAATGCATTTTACATGAGTAGAAACTATAAAAACTAATTCTGCTTGACGTTAATAATAATGTAATATGTCATTATTTTGTCATGCAGAATCACTGCAAGGGAATTATAGGTTAACTTGCAAGGATCCTCTTGCAATCATTATGCATGACAAATTAATGAAAGATTCCATTATTATTTATGTCACGCAGTTTACCAAGAATATATCCTATGCTTTGTCGAAGAGAGATTTTTGACAATACAATTTGAATAAATGTTATGTCTCCAAAACTGAAAATACAATAAAATTTTCTAACTCTCTCTTTAAAAACACCAGGAATGACGGATTCACGGACTTATAAACTATCGAATCATTGACCATGAAGCAGATCTGCAAATGTGAACATAAGGCCTCCAAACAAGTCTGTGTAAAATTATTTTCAACATAAATCGGTGGCTCTAGTCAAATTTTCCACGAACATGGACATATTGCACTTTAAGGTAGCTTATGAGCATGACTATATGCAGAGAGTGGTCTTTGTGGATTAACCTAATTTGGTCTGAATTAAATAGCGTTCATAGTTAATAAATTAGCACCACTTCAGAATGATTTGTTTATTCTAATTACTCAAATATTAATGCACCTGCGACAGTAAAACTTTTTAAAAACAGAAACAAAAGCTGTGTCTTTGTTACTAAATTCGAAGTTTTGATACTGGACTATCAGTACGATTATAAAAAAATTGGGATTTGGGCGGAATATTGTAATATAGCGCCTTTTGTTTATAACACACACTGTTATATTAAACAATTTATCTACAGTAACCTAGATGCATCCTTTGTGAATACATCTCTGCATTAAAACCCTATAGTTTCATAATTGTTTGTGAGAGAACTGAGTAAAAGAGAAGCGGGTTTTCGTATATGCTGTCCCTTTTTTCTTCAACGCTCTCAGATACTCTCCTTCGGTTAATGTTACCTTGGTTTCCAACCGTCAGTTTGTCTTCTCAGGCGAGAATACGCCCAGCTGTCGCTGCAAGTGAACGTCCGTAGACCGTTATGTAGGGAAGCGTCTTAAGACTTAGAAATTTCTAACTCGGTGTTCCATGGTGGCTGCTTCAAACATTCACCGAGAACCGAGCGTATGTGTATTGGTTGCGAGATGCAACCCCGGGGAAAGTACAGCACACACCAAAATGTTTCATGTATTATGTATAAATAAATCCTTAAAACGAACGGTCCAAACAAATTTTTCTTCTGCAGTTCTTTTATAAAGAAGACACACGTGGAAAATACGTCTCATTTAGTATTGAGCGTAAATACAATTATTATGCTATTATAAATACAACTGTGCATAATAGTAAGTTAGTAAGAATACTTAAATACGGCTATAAGAGCTGCTATTCAAGCTGATTCATTATTCCTATGTATCAGATGGGAGAAGTATGGTAAGTTAGCAGACCAGAAAAGAGAAGATATTAAAGTAGTAAATCATCCTTAAAACTTCTCGGTGCGATACGTAGCCAGTAAAGTGGGTATCTAGGGTCATAGGCGGCATTAAATATGTATATAATTAAAATAAATGGTTCATACATGATTTCCCAAGGCAAACGCTTAGATACCACGACAAGCAGATTCGACGTATTATTTACTATCCTTTACTTCATCGTAATAAAACACGTTTGAATTAAAATTTTTTACCCGTTTCCTAGGCCAAACATTTTTAAGATGACAAAATTTATAGTTTCGGATTTTTTATTCGTTCGTAAATATGGTTTGTTGTTACAACAGAAAAAATATATATTTGCAATCAGGTCAGGTTATGAAATGTAAAATAAATTTCTCAGACTTAAAATTCGTACTTGCGTCTGATTAATGAATAAAACATGTATGCTTTATGTTGTGAACCGGTGCGCTGTTACATATAAGTTAAAACAAAAAAAAACATTAAAATTAGAACAACTTAACGATTGAAATGAACTTCAATTGAGCTTGTCGGTCATAACCGTATTTGAGAATTCATTTATGTAACACTCAGTTAACATAATAAACACGTTAACCGAAATTTCAGTGATCTGACAGGCAAAGTATGTAGCACATCAAATACATTGATTAAATACGATGGGTCATTAGCGGGTAATGTTATTGGATAAAAGCTTTAAAGTTGATAATTTAATATTGTTACTTAGGTACGCATGCTACCGCGAATATTTCGGTAAAGTAATAGTGGCACCGAAAGTCCAATAAAAAAAAAAATACAAACACGATTACAAGGGCTGTGATAATATTTAAATGTATTTTCAGTATGTAAATATCGGAAAAAAAATATTAGTAAATTGTACTTGAAATTTCCAACAAAATTTACTTTCGCGTTTTCAGCTAAATTTGCGCATGTTAACACACACACACGCGCACGCACGCACGCACGCACGCACGCACGCACACACACACACACACACACACACACACACACATATATATATATATATATATATATATATATATATATATATATATATATATATATACAGGATTTTTTTCATTAACAGTCTAACTGCGATTCGATAAAAATATAACAATGAAAAAACGCTAACCAAATAATTGTTCGTTTTTGGGCATATAAATTCATACGATAACAATTAATTACTTTTCTGACAAACGCAATAGAACTGATTTTGCTGCCACAGCTGAGAAAATACGTTACACGTCAGCCATTAGGTTGATCCAGTTAAGAACTGATTTGGTAATATATAAAACTGAGATATTGCTGACCCAACTAAACAGTTACATTTGAGCATGCATTTGACTGAAGTCAAAACTCTAGGGATATTTTAAGATTTTTTTTTAACGTTTAGCATTATAATTTAAATACTTGTGAGTAATTTAATGAAGCTTCCAATTAGTGCAAGTACAACAAATTAGGATTAAACAATTTAAAGAGAATACTAAAAGTACAGGTTTTAAAATTGAAAACATACAACTGCGTAAATGTTGTGTATTTTGCATGTTGGCACTAGGCCTATACAAAACTTGCCAGGATTGATAAAACATAACTTTCGACAAGTCAATTATTTAAAAAAAAATCCTTTAGAACGAAACTCTGAAATTTATTTACTAAAACAATTTTTGTTGCAACAAGTACACTACACTTCGGGTCAAAAAAGAATAAGAACAAAATTTTATTTCAGGAAAAAATGTTACAATTTTCCTGAACAAACCAAAACCTTTATCTCGGTACAGTTGTACAGAAATTTTACTTCTCGAATAGTTGAAGAATGTTCCACGCTTTTGGCGTATAGCTCAAGCCATCTGCATTATTAGTAATAACACGAAATCGGGTACACAGATTTATGTACAAAAGTAACAAAACTGATATCACGTTTCCCTCTTCTGTTTGTGTGAAGAATGCTTATCTCAAATTATTCGCATAGTATTAATAAAATTAGTACTTATTTATGTATAGTGAAGTAATATGTAACTGAGAACTGATAAGTAACATAAAAAAACTAAAATCACGCTTTATAAATTATTATCAAAAACCTTTTGTTAATAAGGTTATTTGATTACACTTATTTAAAACTTATTTAGTCAATCCAGTAAAACATTACGATAAACACCGCTTCCCTATGAAAAAAAAAATACTCATTTGGAATGGATCTGATAATCATTTACAATTTGCGGGTTAAACTTAGAAAAACATAGCTAAGAAAATACTTTAATTTTTTTTTTTTTTTTTTGTTTTTGCGGTTTACAGTCGCTTTCTACGTCATTTAGTTGAGTCTTATTTACCATGGACGCAATTAAGGCAGTATTTGCGTGTAAGTAAGTTAGCAACTATTTTCAAAACCAATTTAATATTCGTTTTTATTTTTACCCATAACATTAAGAAACTGCATATATATATATATATATATATATATATATATATATATATATATATATATATATATATATATATATATATATATATATATATATATATATATATATATATATATATATATATATATATATATATATATATATATATATATATAATATTTCAAATTTTTTGACGTCTTGATGAAAGTTAGCAACGAAAATTGGTAATAGTATGTTGTAAAGACAAAAATATAAGTTTTTTAAATTAGTTTACCATGTAATTTTAACAAAACATTTTGATCCAATGAAATTTTATAATTATTTAACTTGGTCCCTACCAAACTACAGAGTTTTCGGCTTGCTCTAGAAGCTCTAAAATTCTAAGAATTTGTGATAAATCATGTCCAAACTTTACGGCTATACAGAATGTTTTTGAAATATGTGACCAAAATTTACCAGTGGATTGCTGACGTGAAAAGAAGAAAATTAATACAAGATGCTCATGGTTCATTAAAAATATTAAGGGCTGTAGATGTCCATGTCATAAAAGCGTATTTTTTGGGATATTATAAAATGTACTTGCGTTAGACGAATAAAAGTTGGTGTAAAAATTAACGAAACCAATATCCAGAATAAAATTAAGGTATGTGCACCATACGCACCCCCTTCATAAAAATATTGCGTCGTGTTGTTGCAGGAAAACTGATGGTATCAAAAAAGATATTTTTTATGCAATAATGTAAATGAGTTAGTCGCAATTTGTCAATAAAGTACTCTTGTGACAACTCTCGAGGATTCGCTGTTTACGTGTATAATGCACCCAAAGATTTCAATTGTGGCAATAGCCTGGTGGCTAGGCAACACTTGCTACACATAGTGGCACACTATCGTGACTGCAGCATGGCGTCACATGCTAAATAACTTTGGCTCTGACAAAATGTCAGTTAATCATCGTATGTAATCAGGAAAGATGCTACACTGAACTTCAGTCGTGTTTGGTGCCACATTTTGAAGCAAGGAAACAAACGAAGAAATGAAACGTTTCAGTGTAACTGCCATACTCTGGCATTGTGCAGATAAACTACATATTAGAAGATAGTGGTTGTGTGTAAAATGAGTTAAATATATGTATGTATATATACATATATATACATATATACATATATATACATATATACATACATATACAAATATATATATATACATATATATATATATATATATATATATATATATATATATATATATATATATATATATATGAGTCTGTCAGAATCTGCTCATAAAACTCGCATGTGTGGTATGAAGAATGAACAGAGATAGTTGTAATGTACACAGCAAGCAAACCAGTTTTTGCAGCCATTGCAGTAGGTTATTCGAATATCACTATAGCAAGTGTTAAAAATGTTCACCTTGAGACTTATTACAGTAGGTATGGCGGCACATCAAAGGCTGATGTACCTTTTCAAACTCCTGGCGTGTCCTCTTTGTATTCAATAGGTAGAGCCACGATTTTATGGCGAAAAGATTTTTGCAACATTTGGTTTCGATGCGTCGTGTGCACACCTGCATCTCTGCTACATCGTCTATGGTTGGATGATTTTACTCTCGCTTGCCTTGGCAAATTATAGACGTACTGACTCACAATAATCTTATTCTGATTGGTGCAGTCAAATGAGAAACGTGTCTGAACATAGACACACTGCCAATAACCTTTAAACAGAACTGCTGATGTGCACGTGAGTCACTGAAACAAAGTGGGGCAAAAATCTTTTCGCGACAAAATCGTGGCCCCATCAATAGGTGTGTCATATACCAAAGCCGTTACAAATTCCCAGAGCTAAAAGTAGCATGGTGTTAAATCCGATGAGCGTGGTGGCCACGAAACAGGTCCCCTCTTCCTATCCAACGATCGTGGTATGCTTCGTTGACGTGGTCACTCGCCAATCTCGTATAACGGGGTGGAGTGCCATCGTGTTTCAGCCACATTCTTTGAATGACGGCGAGTGAAACATCATCTTGTAATTCTGGCCTGTGAAAAGGGGTTGGTAGGAAGTACTGCCCAGTAAGATCGTTGTCAAGTATTTCAGCCCAAATGATGATTGAATATCGGTGCTGATACCCTCGTATTGTAGTCGCATGCGGGTTACAATTATCACACACGTAGCATGTTTCAACTATTAAAATTTACTTCCTGTGTAAATGCGGCCTCGTCTGTGAAGAGAAAAATAGAGTGAAAATCTCAAAGCATTTCACACTGATGCAGGAACCGCTCACAATAATTTTGATGAAGTACGTAGTCTGCTGGCTGTAATGCTTGCATCTTTCCCTTACCATACGGTTGAAGCAGGTGTTCGTGTAGTACATACACGCCATAGTGTTGCATTCGATGCACCCAATGCACTTGCGATAGTACGACTACAGGTAGAAGGGTCCTGTTCAACGCTCTTCAAAATGTTGTGTTCGAACACTCCTCTGTTGACCCGGTCCACCTCGCCTCAAAAAAGTGCCCGTTTCACGTAATAGTTTGATGACGTTTGTGAACGTGCGACTATTAGACTGACGTTGCGCATGATATCGTTGGCTGTACAAAAGTGCAGCTTTCCTTCTGTTTCCTCTTGCGTCACCACGTCCGTCAGCTCCGAAATCGTGTAAGATTCCATGCCCCTCTGTTACAAAGTAGGTACAGTACAGTAGCCACAGTATGAAATGACTAGAGGCACGAGTATTTCGCGTATTAATCTGGCAACAGCCTAGACTTCTCAGATCTATACACACACTGACCAAAGTAAAATATTCATTGGCTTGTAACCGTGACACCTGTTACCACCACGACTTGTTTCCTTATTTATCACTGGCTTGCAGTCGTCAAAGATGTGTTGAAACAGGTGTCGTCTAATCACAGGAGTAGTAGTGAAGTATACATTATTGGCATTCAACCTGACCTAGAATCAATACTCGAAATAATCTTGCCTCTAGCAATGACTAGAGACCGGAAAAATTCACGGGTTCATTGACCTGTATGCTAGCCTCCAAGAACATATGTGTATTCAAACAGACAATATCTGCTCGCTGGCTGCTCTATGACGCAGTGATATGGGCCTGCATGTAGTTGCTTCTGTACTATTGGTTAAGTGACTTCCAGGAAGTGTCAAATAAGTCACGGACCAATTGCGAAAATGGCACGAACTTACAGTTGCTGGAATTATAGCTTGGAGGCCAAAAGAAAACGCGAAATTTTTCAGGTGTCTAGCGATGACTTTCTGTGAATAACTAGTTAGTCCGATTGCATCGAGGTAAGCCGGAGAATAGGCAAAAAACAAGGGGGGGGATAAGAAAGTAGAAGGGAAATCTTCTATGAATTTCACCAACTTGCACACAACATTAGTAATACCCCATTAAATAAAACAATTCACGATGATAATATGTTCCGTTTAAATTTCCGTTACTTGTTTGCTACCAACCCATCTGTGTAACCTGCTTTAAAAAATGGCTAGAGTAAGACTGATGAACAGAAATGTTATTTCATTTTTCGTTTCTACTCCGTAGCTTCATAATGTGGCACCAAACACGACTTAAGTTCGGTGTAACATCTTTCTTAATTACCTACAATCCTTTACTGCCACTTTGTCCGTGCCGAAGTTATTTAGCATGTGACTATGTTCGCGTAAGTGCAACCCTGGGTGTAGCAAGTGTTGCCTCGCCACCAGGCTATTGCCACAACTAAAGTCTTTGGGAGCATTTTACGTGTAAACGGCGAGTTCGAGAGGTGCAACAAGAATACCTAATTGAATAATTACCACGCACTGCATTGCATTATGACAGAAATTATCACTTTTTTGGACTATTATTTCTCCTGCAACAACAGGCGTATTTTTAAGGAAAGGGGAGCGTACGGAGCACATACTTTTTTTTTATTCAATATAGTGGTCTAGTTAATCAAACACAAGTAATTTATAATATCCCACATATTATTTTCTGACATCGAATTTAGGGTTTTTTTACAGTCCTTAATATTGGAGATGGATCATGGATGTCCCGTATAAAATTTCTCCGTTTCACATCATCAATCCTCAGGGTAATTTTGGTAAGTTTCAGAAATAAACTATATATTTCATATCGTGACATCAACAACGAAAACACATCAATGAAGTTTTTATTTTTATTGTTAGGAAGCATGTTGTTTATAAAGAATCATAATCACGTAAATTTATAGAACCGCAAGGCTGATTAATTTGCTTAACGACGTAAGGAAACGAAAGCAGTGAGCGTTTGTAAAGCCAGACAAAGGTAAAACTCGGGAAGTGGGCGTTTAGTAGCGAAAGCGGAATAAGAAATTCTACCAAAATAAACTAAAAATAAAACCTAACTTTTCGGTTCAGTTGAAACATTTTCGTTCCCGCCCGCCTTTTTTTTTTCTCCTGAAGAATCACCTCAGCAAGCAAACAAAGTTTGTGGTTTCTCTACAACCCCCTTGCAACAGGATGTCGGGGGTTGTTCTTCGAGGGGCGGGTCCGACGATGTTGGGGAAGTTCGGGGGTTGGGCTGACGTAACCTCCTCGACGTAAACCTTACGTAGACTACCCTCTTACTTGTTCCCTTCTCCCAATCGACCCTTGGCGTTTTCTTTTGTTTCCTTCCCAGGATATTACGCTTCGTTAGCTCTACCCGTTCTCTCACCCTCCTCTACGCGTACACCACGACTCGGGACTTGAAAATTGACAGATCTACGTCTTTTATCTGGATTAGAGCCACTAGTACAGGGTAGCTGGCACCCGACCTCTAGTTGGGATTTAAACAACACAACTCACTGTCGGTTATAGTTGGTTCGGGAAAAAGTGAGCACTTTTGAATCCCTAGTTAATTTATAGCTTCCTGCCACCCTTCCATACAAATTAAGCTATCTAAGTAACAATCAAACTGCATAGAGTTTACCGTGCTCAGAAGTTAACGTCTAAGTTCACAATAAATACAATTTTATCGTTATTTTAGACGAGACTGTCGTTAAAAGTACTCATTTGATCGCGAATCCCCTATAGTTGGGTATAGGCGTGTTGTAACATGTACAGCTAGCAGCCCTGTATTGAGAGAGAAATTATTAGGCGATTGTGTGTGTCACATGTTAGCCAGAGCAGAGACAAATTTTAGCTTCATACATGTTTATAGTAACTCAAGAAGAATTGTGAAGCTTCCATTATAATAATATTATGTTAATAACGTAGTTCTATTAAGCGCAGTTATGATATATTTGCCTTCTGTACTAGTTATATATACCCATATTCTAGATAATTATAGTGTAGGTTATATGTACTAGGTCGATACTAACTGGAGTACAGGGCATCTAAAAGTGTATTATAACTATAATCCTAAAGTAAACTTCGGTCATACGTACATTCAAACAAGCATTCATTTGAGATTTCAACTTTGCAGACTGTACACAGTAAAATAAATTGTACTTTTACGTTACGAAAAATATTTGGGAACTACAGTAGTTTACAAAAAAAAAAGTTTAGAAAAGTGTTGTAAACTGTAATTGTTTGGAAAAATTCCAACATGTCTGAATATTTACAAAGTTTTTTGTATATTTACAAATAATTCTGTATTTTTACATTCTAATTCACGTACATTTTACAACAATTGTTTTTCATATGTGTAAATTTTACAACACTTGTTTATAGTGACACAAAATTTTTTTTGGAAACCAGTTTCCAAGAATTTTCATTTGAAACTACAAAACATATTATAAAATATGACAACCTTCGAAGATCTATTTTGTTTCTCATCGAACAATCTGTTCGTAAACTATATCTATTAAGTTCCATCAAGCGTTAAAAAAAAAATTGAAATTCACTTTAATGATCGGCAACATTCTTGTTATAACGCCCAGACTGTTTTGACATTTTTGTGTCCGCTTTCGGAGAAAAACCTCTACATAGTTAAAGATTTGACTGTGAAAATTTTCTGCCGATCAAAACAAGGCATGTTTTAGACATCTCTGTTGCGTGTGGCAGGTTCTGCCCTCCTGTATCTGATCCCTAATGCTTAACAGGAGACAACTTATTAGATCTTTATACCGGGGGGATGCCACCCACCCCGGGTCAGCCATTTACCAGACACACCCATAGAACTGGTGAGGATAGGGTAGTTGAATACCACTATCAGAGGGAGATACGCTCCTTCCAATCGCGGTGGTGGGTAGTGAAAACCCACTCACCTAGCAACAGAATACCTTCAGGTTAGCTGGAGGCATCTACCTTGCTGAGGGCGAGGCTATCCTCCTCTACGAAACCGCTTCGTGGGCGAGTCCAGTAAGACGGACCAGACCATGACCCAGGGCGAACCCCAAGTCTACTCCATAGCGGGAGTTATACCACTACCACTCAAGTCAAACCCGTGATCGGCTCAGCTTACGCTGGGACTTCACACCGATCCCCTGAGTACCTGCGAAATACCATGCATCCGAGTTTTCACCCGAGCAGGTGTCCACCTTCCAGGCCTCCAGAACCCCTTCTCCAGATCAACATTGCTCGAGATCTGCTACGCAGGACACTTGTGCGTGCCTCGGTTGGGACATGCAAGGCAGGTGCGATAAACATATACTGACGGCTGAAGGAACACAAGTTCTGTGTTATCTGTGTTTCCACTAAATATAGTTAGATTTTTCCCCGACACACGAGCCTCGCTAATTTATCTACGGAGCGTTTGTATTGGCAGCTTGTCTGCCAATTGGATGCGGAGTTGATTAGACTACACTTTAAAACATTATTTGTTAACTTACCATACCGATGCACAGGAGTATTTCTAAACCTTGTAATGCTTACAATAGAAAGTTCCACGCAGTGTTTGTGTCGTATAGCATTGTAAATTCATAATTAATATTTGTTTAGTAATGTTAATAGTTTATGATCACGTACCAACTATAAACCAGCCTGAGGCACGTGAACGAATCCTTTGTGTTTTTAAGACGGAAAAAACTGTAATATTGCCTTCTTGGAAAGTTTACCGGAACAGTAATCAGAAAGTGTTTTCAAGAAAAACATTCGGTTTGCATACCAAAGAATATTCAGTCAGCTAAATAATTCGCTCCCTTTTGTTGCCTAGACTATTGAGAACTCTACCTGAAAATTAGGTAGTTTGTAGATAAGCACCAAAAGTGTATTTTGTGATTTTCAGTTGTTTGCCATACAAGTTATTTTATGGAGTAAATTTTAATGGCCAATTTATATGTTTATTATTTACCGGCCTACTATGATCCAAATACTATCAGATGTATCCTTTTGCCATTTGTTCTTGTGTTAGGGCTTGTAGGGCTTAGGATTAATGCTACCCTTACATGGTGAGGTAGCTGGAGTCCCTCAGTCCCTCCTCAAGGGCCTAAGGCTTCAAGCTGAATTTTGACGTCATAAAATAAAGTATGTATGGTAAAATGGTTTCCCTTACGTCAGTAGTAGCATTCCTATACAATTCTAGGAAACAGTCCACTGTATACGGATGATACCACATTTGTATTTGCTCTGTTTACAAGCTTAAGTATGGTTAGTCCCATTCTGTATATGTGATAATTACTTCTATTACTATATAAGCAGCTTATTTATAGTATTGCGTAAAGTCTGGTGGCCGTTTTCATACATTTGCTTGTTAATTTTGGACGTTTTAAAAAGGTGTGTTTTTTTTTTTTTACCAAAACCAGTTACTATTTATGTGCAGTATATTTCTTTCAAATATTTCGACTAATTACAGAGACGCGATTAAACTGTATCCGCGGGAGGTTTTTACCTTCAGTCGTAAAATTTGAATAGAATCGCAGCTCGAGCAGTTTCGCCACGGGAAATATTCTGCAGGTTACGAGCTGGACTTGTCATCTCACAATTCTGTTTTTAAAAATGCATCTTCCTCGAAGTCCGGCCTCTTGGCCCTGGCTGGAGCCCCTAGCCGGTCGGTCAAGGATGCATGGTTCGATTCCCGGCTTGTGAGTTGAAGTTTAAGGCGGCCGCCTACCTCACGCTTCGAATGTGTTGCAGTGTGTTCGTAGACAGGGATCATCTACGAAACAATTTCATGTGTGTCCATTATTTCAACGTACGAAAAGAAAACACTTCAGACAAGGTCGGAACCTCAGTGTTAAGGTCGCAGTGCACCTCTGTTTCGAACGTCTTTTACCAGATCACTTTTTACTTATTTTAGACATAAATTGTGATTAGATCGTCCTCTTAGGAAACTTGTGTATGATTCATAGTTTTTGCGTAATAAGTCGTAAACGTCAAAGTTTGCACTTTACGGTTTTATGTAGCCTACACCACTAAAACCAACTGACATACCAAAATGAAAAAATTCACAGTGTATAACAATGTTATAAGCTATGATTTGACGTATATAAATTCAAAAAATAAAATATTTTTGTATTTAATAAAAATTTTTGAATTTTAAAATGAAAATTTAAAAACTCCAACACTATACTGTAAAAAAAGTTAATGTTACTCATCATATGTATGGTAACATTCCCAAACCTTGAGAGGGAAATCTGATTTCCGAATGTGTGTGGAAATTTCCGCAAGGTAGTATATTGGCCACACAAACCACTCGGAAGTTTCCCTCGCGCAATATGTCAAATTGTCCTAGAGGACTTGCGCCAATAGGTAATGAAAAATTACATTACCAGTTGAGTAACACGTGTTGAGTAATTTTCCCTCACTTGTAGAGGTAATTAGCTTCCATTACATGTACTTACATTGGGATTGTGCCCATTCGCATCTAAGGAACAAGTAATCTAGTCATTGTCTGTTGACAGTAGCCGTGTACGAACCTGAAACACAGTTTACGGTTAAAAATTACTCTTATTAATTGAACGCCAATTTCAAACCAAGAATCATGTGATAGGTTTCGTCGTTACACACAACTGTGTCTGTATGGTAGGTATAAGCAAGCATAAAGTGAGTTGTCAGACTTCGACTTAAATATTTATTTATTTATCTATCTGTCTATTACTTACTGTGGGCGCAGTGAAGGCAGAGATTGCCTTCTCTTCCACTGTATTTAGTACATTTGTGCATATATATAAAATACAATAGTAACATTATAAGCGTACATGCAAACTACTTGCACAAGTATACTTAAATATCACAAATATAGTTAATTGTAAATAACATAGTGTTACAAGTTTGAGACATAAACTTTATATGTGGGCAGTTCCCATGAGTTCTTTGGAATAGAGGTCTTATAATAACAAATAAAAGAGTTAAATTAAGTACTGGATTTAATAGCTCACAAAGCTACGAAATACACAAAACAGTAATCAACTAGAACTCTCACAACACAATTAGTTATGCACACAATTACTCCTGTGTCACAGACACGTTAATTAACTTTGACAATTAAAGCACAAGAAAAGTCTACCATCAATTAAT
>PNEQ01017083.1:0-19417 GCA_003012365.1 Medauroidea extradentata | reverse complement strand
ACCTTAAATAAACACACAGTATAAGCTGCGTCGTGAAATAACGAGGAAAACAGTATCAGTCGTAAGTCGTGCTGGATGTATCAATATGCTAAAAATATACCCAACTTTATTATTAAAGTAAATACAATTTTAACAACGAACAAAATAAACATGACAGTTTATCGCAAGAAAGAAATCACAGATATGCCAGAGATGTGGTAGCTAGGCAACGTACATTGCAGTAATGTTTACTGATTTTAATGTTCCGATATTATCTATTTACTGACAGTGATAATATTTTGCTGATTACTGACGGTGTTCCCTTATTGTTCACGGACACTGGCGAACTGTCAGTGATATCAGTGAAATCAGTGAATAACGGAAGGCGGCCTGAATCAGTGAAATCAGCAGTAACAGAACATGGCCAGAGTACCCTTACATTCCTAGCAAATTTCATACTCTAAGTACAAATTGCATAATCAGCACTCTATCACTCATTAAACTAATGTTATTTATTTACCATCATATAAGTTAACGCAATGTTCGAAAGTTGAATCAAGCGGATGTTGTAATAAATAAATTAATAAATTAATAATTACTTATGGGTAATAATTTTTAAGATTGTATTACTTGTGGACAATGCAAGTCAAACTTGCAGTATAAATGTAAAATGAACCTTTCCAGCTCATCTTATAAATAAAATTGTTTGGCATTTTGCCACAAATCACAAAATATAAAAAAATATTGCCCATAAATAGCTGTCAAATTTTGCCAAACTTATATAAAATGGAGCATAACAACATAACATATTGAAACTGTGCGAAATACATAACCTTTCAGGCTGAGCTTTCAAACTTCTTAGTCATGCATCTAAGCATAAGACATACTGGTTAATTTGCCTATTATTTTTTTCGGTATGGGTTGTCCAATCAAGCTTCTCATTAATTTGGATTCATATAAATGTTGTGTCATTTGTTTGCTGGGTTTTACTTCTCTGCACGACAATTTTATATATCATTATGCTTTTGTTTTGTGTTACGAATTCAACGAAGTTTGTGTTGTCAACATTAGCTGTCAATTTGTTGTCACAAACCCAATCATCCAGAGCACAGTCGTAATAGAACAGGTCTGGACACTCGCCTGGAAACTCGACCCCCTTGTTGTTTGGCTACAGTTCACCAAGTTATCGAGAATATTGTGTTTATTGGTGCTTCAGTTAGGGCAGTCGGACTTAAAAACCGCCCACTTCCCTTCCACTAAGATAAACAATTTATCAAAACGTAATTTTTTATCAATTTATGAAATACTTCCTTCGCTCAAAAATTTAAGAAATGGCTCCAGCAATCTTTATTTACTTTATGAATTTTACAATAGAAAAAATTTGTCGGAGTTTGAGTCCGACCACCCTAACCGAAGCGCCAATAAAACACACCATTCTTAGTAACTTGACGAACTACAGCCAAACAACCAGAGCGTCAAGCAAAATACATTGATAGATAGGCGAGTGTCCAGACCTGTTCTCCTACGACCGTCATCCAGAGTACTGAGTACCTGAGGAGCAACTATGGAAAGTTCACACTTAGATTAATTTTTAATAAGGATACTGGTATCGTCAGTGAAGAAGATCGTGGCAGCTTGTCCCTTAATAGTACTAGTGGTAATTTAAAAAAAATAAAAATAGTAGGGGGCCTAATATAGAACCTTGGTGGTGAACTGCAGTAGTGTGTTAAAGAATTTGGTGATAGAGGTGCATGGGGCGAAGGTGATTGTAGCAGTGGAGACCTGCGACCTGGGGTTCTTTTCTTAAATGTTCAAAGTGAATAGGTAGTTGTCATGAGGACTGTCTGATTCTCATGCCTGTGAAGCCTGCTTAACATGGCTTTGGCTTGACTAAATGTACAGACACCCACCCCCAAGGAACATCGGTATTCTTCGACTGCCAAAACATAGGCAGATAAATTCTACAGCCTTGTAGTCGTATTCTCCTAGCTCTACTGCCTTCGTTAGACAAGTCACACATTGTAGGCCATTTCAGTACAATATCATTGTATTTTTACTGTCTTGTATAAATTATGGCCAGCATTGTTTCAGGGTGTCCACACAAATATGTAATGAAATATTCTTGACATTCACTTTAATAAAGAAATAAATTTAAATGCATAAGTGTATAGTTGTAATAATATTCAGCCATTAAATTTGTATATGATATTCAGATGCAAACAATTACTTGCATTCATATTCGCACAGTCAATTTCCTACCATTAAACACATCATGCAGACATCTGTATGATTACTAACATAATACATTTTTTAAAAACAAAATAACATTATAATATTATCTAAATAGAGCCCTTGCAAACGCTATGTCACAGTGTTTATGACACGCACCAAACAACCTTATGAAAATATGTATATACTTTCACTGTTTAAGTGCTGGCAGACTGGAGAATGACATTTGACCCTTCAAATTACTGTTACTAGGGGAGTTCCACAATATTTCCTGAATTTCAAGTGAATTGACGTTAGCAGGGTGTGGCAGGTGTGGAACATTTACACTTACAAACTTACACGACAATGCTACCACAGGGTGAACCAGTGTAGCCCAGTGCCAACAAGTGTGACCTCCATGCCTAAAGTGCTGAGACGTGCCACCTGAGTGGAAAACCTAACAGCAACAGCCATACCCACATAAAACTCTAGGCGGCAAAGTGCAAATTTATGTTAAGACACATAACATTAAAATAAATACATCAGCGTATGTGTTTTTCATCAACAGCAAGCTCTTAGCATAAGCTTCCTTATATGTCATACTTTAACGTGCTCCGTATGAACATGCAAGTTTTCATTAATCATTATTTTTACAAGTGTAAGTCATATATGTTTTATTTTCAGCAGGACTCTGATACAAACATTTAAATGCTATGTAAAAATGTCTTGTACAACACATGTTTATATTTGTGACCATTTCATCCCTCACTAAGGGAATTTAGAATTCCCTCCCCTGACTTCTGGCCAGCTCACGTGTTGAGTGGAAGCCGGTGGAGAATTCAGTATTCTTCCAGTGGGCCTTGGGAACGGACGTGTGTGTCGGGAGTGTCGCGATCTCGGGGGACCTCAACCTTCTGCATCGGTCATTCAGGTAATTTTCCGTAGTGTAACGTTAAGCCCAGTACACACGGGCATCTTTATTGTATAAGAAGGTGAACACTTTCTTGTTCACCTCGACTTGTAGCGAACTTGTATCGTGTGAAGGGCCGCCGAGCATACTAGTGACTAGCATACAAGAACTTGTATACTAGCTAGTGCGGGATAGGGACGGTACTATTTTTCATTATCTATCTTGTACTAGTCGAATATAAACAAACAATTTTTATGCACGCGCGAATGTTATTGAACAAAATAGCTTACAAATACGAAACATTTTTAAATAAATAGTGTCTTAGCTGAACAAAAGATGCTATTAAAGAAATATTTTCTGATCGTGCGCCATGTCACTTTACATCTGGATACAATTAACAAGAGACAATAATTCCATGTTTACATTTTACAGCTTATTCTTGGTGCAGGTACAGTAAGCATTGCGCTTATTACCTCCAATACTCAAAATGCACCCTCAAAATATGTATCCAAAATTTTATTGGTGTACACCTGATTGTACAAGAAAGTTGGCCTTGTGAACTAAAAAATTTATTTGGTAGGATACTAGCTAGAACACTAGCTAGTGTTCCCTTTCTTGTACACATTTGATGCTCACTTTTATGTACAAGAAAGATGCCCGTGTGTACTAGGCTTTAAACTCCAATCCGTTCTTTTTGCTCATGCTCACGGGATATGCCGTTCGTGTGGAAGACTCCTCCCGCCACACATTTAACACCTTCAATTTTTTTGTCACCGCTCACCACGCACAATAGTTTCAGTGTTAACTAGCAGGCGGCTATTGGCCTGTGCCCAGTTAAGTTGCAGGATTCATACTCAGCTTCTGTGTGTCGAATTAACACTGTATTATTCCACGAAGTCTGTTTTGTGATTTCTTATGTGCCCTGCTTCACAGGGGAGTGTTAGGGTGAAGCATAAATCTGTCAACATCCAGCATCGTTCGATCGTTCATGTTGACGCGTTGCCGTGCGCTGTCGGTGAGTGGTGTTGCCATGGGTGCCAGCTTCCCCGGGATTTACCGGGCGGAGAGCATGAGAGGGGGTCGTTCGGCCGTCAGCCGTAGGGGCATAGTAACGTAGACGTACATGCCAAGACACAGGGTATTCACTTGGTGTGTGTGTTCATGGAATCCTAACCTTGTCAGAGCCAGGTTAGACGCTCAACACAGATCCCTCATAAAGGCCTAGTGAGGTAAACACTTTCACAAGAATATGGTCGAGACCAATGTTCAATTTCTTATTTACTTACGTAACACGATTCAAGTTACACACGTGCGCCGCAGATTGCCCCGTACACATTGAGGTTCCCTGGCGAACACACACAGGATACACTTGACTAGGTTAACTTAACCTTATTCACTACACACAAATTATTAAAATGAAAAAGATTACGTTACATGTTAAATTTACGTTGGGATCTAGGGCTGCACGTCTCTGAGGTGAATAGCAAACGGTTCCGGTATTAATTGAGTCTATTGCAGCTAAAAATCAGTAAGACAACCTTGAAGACCTCAGAGCACGCGACACGCATGCGCCCCGAACGAGCCTAATACTGAGACTGAATTGCAAGATGGCGAGCACGTGGCGATCTCCCTCGTGCGCGCCACTCGCCAAATAAAAAGTTAAAAATAGCTTGAGATTGTTTTAGATGAAAGTACATACACAACACTGATGGAAATAATTAATAAAAATTTTCTATGATGAAACACAGAGAATAGATGAACATTTTAGACACTCGTGGATGATAAGGTTGGTAGCAGAGATATTAATGAAACAATTACACAGCACTTGCGTTTGTCGGTACTTAATTGTTTTTGACGTGCCGACAGAACACACACTAGAAAACCTTTTCACAAACTCTTTTCAAAACATAAAAACCTGACAACAAAAATTAAAGTACTGCCTTATATGTCTTTTTGGCGCGAGTATGCTGAAAATAACCACGTTACTACGGGAGATCTCTTAAGTCCCTTCCCGTTGACCTTCCCCACTTCCATTCCCTGTTGGGTCATTAAAACTGAAATGTTTAGAATGTTTATCATTACGCTGGTGTGCTACACTGCCAAGTTACAGACTAAAACCTACGTGTCACTTACGTGGCTAATTTCTCCGTGAGGAGAGAGAGTTCGACTAAACGACCAATGGCCGGTGGTGATAGTACGAATGTCTTGTAATTTTTGTGATAATTAGTTTGTTCATTTGTCGTGTTGTTACCTCTTGGTAAATTTTGCCACGTGGGTGGGCGTGATCCGATATGCGGATGTTGTGTTCCCGTTCCTACCTGGCTGATGATCCATGCACACGTCATCTGGTGCACAGCTGACGTAAGGTGCGCGGGGGCACTGTTGACGGTGATGGTGGCGCTGAAGGGACAAACGGGCTAGGGTGGTTGGCGTCAATGTATACTAACATTTGTGACACTATTTTCACTCTAATAAGGTATACTACCAGGTGAGCACCCACGTGTGTGGGATTTGTCAGTGCCTTCTCCAGGACGCTAAAACACTGACATCACCATTCAACTTATCGCCTCACTGACAGGACAGATTGCACAGCAGTGCCAACTCGTCTGGTGTAAGGGACGAGTACCTCGGAGAGCTGGGTCGTGCGGCCGACGGCCACTGCATTAACAATTCCCTCCTGCTCGACATCGTGTTTCGCAGGGGACTCTTTAGCAGAGGCGTCATTTAGGGGGGCAAGTTGGCAAAAGGCCTCTCTGGATTTAGAATTTTAAGTGCATAAAATATATGTTTTGTATTTTGTTATTTAAATAATGTTTAATTAATCACATAAAACTGAAGTTTTATAATTAACGTTTCTAATTTATACATGCTTAATTAATAAAAATTATGCAACAAGGTTACTGTCGCCGAAAAAGTTCTTGCCACAACCCCCCTCCCCTTCTCGAAAAAACCTGAAATACACGCCCCTTTCCTCAGGCGTTCTTCACGTTACTTACAGGTGTAAAGCTTTAATGGAGCGTCTCCGTACTCCATACAGGATATACTCAAATGATGGTGACAAAAGCAGGTCCTTACCTTGCCCATCCAGTGGGCGAAGCTGCGTGCGAAACTAGCCATGTGGACTTGCAGGGATGAAGGGGTTTCACCAGCACTGAAGTTAAAATATGTGAAAATGTGCCACACAAGTACAGATAGATGCTATTGATACACTAAAAGAGTCAACAAAAGATGAGATGGTGCCAGAGCGACACAAAGCAGACCGCCTTCGAATGCCACTTACTGCCAACTGCCGAATGCTTGGCGTGCTTCCTGGGTTGGCAGCAGGTTCGCGCCAAACATTCGTCAAAACACAAAATGAACTTTAAAATACTGAATAAAGAGTCATTAAATATCAAATTATTGTTCTTGCTGTTTAGTGTCCCAAATGTCTTCAGAGAATGTTTATATTTTGATGCGCGATGCCCGCGCTCCTCTACCAATGTAGCCCGGTGTGCACCATGCCCCATGGTTACGGAATGGCAGAGGCGGCAGTACCGCCTGCACATATAGAAAAGCGCCCGACCACATGCGCATAAGAGGTAGCGGCACCTAGACGCCACCCCGCGATGTCGAGTGTATTCAGTGTGTATGTGCCAGCCTAGAGAACTACTGTTAATTGGTAAGAAAGTGCCCCATTGATGGAAACTCCAGCAAATTAGCTTTTTATAAACACATGTCATTTTAGCACCCCCGTACTAACTCAGTCAACATGGGTTACGCCACCAGCAGGTAGCAGTGCTTAAAGGTCAGGGGTAACCTTGTTGTGCATTTAAAATTCATAATTAGTATATTTTCATAATTAACTTCAAAAATGGTAGAAACATCCCTGTGCCTCGTGGGTAAGTTGGACTCGCCCATGCAGCCAACTTTGCAGCCCAAATCTTTTTGTGTTATTTTTGCAAGTGCTTTTCTTTAGTTCAACTTCAATATAAATCAGTAGTGTTTTGTATGTCTAATTAATTCTTTAAATCATTTTAGTTTTGTCAGTTTTCTTTTATACCACGTAAATTAAAAACATAGTAAATTCTTGAGTAAATGAAAATCATAAAAACTTTCCCACAAATCAAATTTGGGGCACGAATCAGCAAGCTAATACTTTTCAAGTGTTCTGGGCCTCCGCCCCTTTGTTTTTAAGTGTATTATGTGTTTCGGCGGTTGCTTCCCACGCTAGGTTGGACGAGGTCACCAGCATGGAAAGGAATCGCTAGTCGGTGCTAAGCGGCGGAACGAAGTGGTCGGACGCGAGTCACTCCGGCCCCTTCAAGAGTTTGTGCAATCACTAGTGTATCAATAGCTTCAGTTTTTAACTACGGAACCTTTAATTTTGTTTTCATTGTCCTGGAGGTGCCCCTCGACCCCTGCGACTCAACTGCCCAGGGGCTTAACTTAATTTATAATTTACCTACGTTGTGTTTTTACAGTACAGCATAGCCCACCAGTCGGTCTTAGGACAGGGTCCACTTAGAGCACCACCACGATTGAGTAGCAGGCCCGCAGACAAGGGGGAGCTAGGATGGGCCGGGCCCCCCCTAAATATTTGTTGGCCCGCCCTAAATTTAATCCGCATCTTACACATGAACTTGTACATCAGGTTATCATTTAACTCTTTCTTGTTAACAATTCAACGTTCAGTTGTAGAGGTATAACCATTATCGACAAAAAATTGTTGATACCTAGCGTGAGGCGTAAAGGAGGTTCGATGTTTTTAGGAAGGTTGGTAAGTGAAAGCTTTGTTACATCCTCCCTGCTCCCTGTACTGCGCATGCGCGCTCGCGCTATGGTTCTCCCGGCACCGACCTTGGACTCTAGTGTTATAGTCGCCCGTCGCCCGGATTGTCCGTAGACAGTGAATAATATTGTGAGTGATCGTGATCCTAGACGTGTTACTGTGTTTATAGTGAATATAAAAGTCACAAGTTCTGCATTAACAGCTGATTTAATAGGTAAGTGTGTTGTGAGTTTAGTACTGCTGCTTAGTGTTAGGAGATGAGTAATACAATCGATTGTTAGCACATGTATTCGGGTGGATGCGGGTTCAATTCCCGATCACTAAATCAATTTATTCTAATTTTAGTTATTGTTTTCTGAAATCACTCCTGGCGAAAGTCGGTATTGATTCCCCCCGGTCTTGCATTTAGACTCATTCACATTAAAATATAATATAGTACTTTAGGAAAACGAATGATAACAGTTCTCTTACATTCGTTACCTATGTAAAAATTACACCATTTTTTCACTATAGGTATGCCTAGTAATGTAAATTTTCCACCTTAAACAAATATATACTGATTTCCATTGTTTCAGCCAGTTAAATTTTTAATTATTTAATGTGTTTCGCAATTCGCAGATTCCCAATGGTGTACTTCCAACAATGGTTATACTATACACTGGCAATTACTGAATATTCACTGATTTTAATTTAGAATATACAAAAAAAAAATCCTTATACGGAAATTAGTTATCTATTTGAAATGTTGATTTGGTAATCCATTGCAGGTTTAAACTTTTAAAGTAGGTACAACAAAGTATTGTGCCTGTCCCTTCTTTTGAGAGCAGTTACTTTATTTTTATTAATTAATTACAGTGGGTTTTGATCAAATCTATCCCGTGTCAGGAATTGCCTCGACTAGCCCAGCGGGTTTAATTTACTCAAGATCACAAGTCAATGTCAGTAAGTGACCAATCACTCAACACTTATTTTGCGAGAATCTATATAGGTTCAAACTACCAAGTGAAACGAGTGATATTCTTTTTATACGACAAACCACTCCACACAGTCGTAAACGCCCTTATTCGCGGCAGGAATCGAACAACGACCTTCTACTTATATAAACTAGGATAAGCTAAGGACAGGACTGGTAAACGGTACTAACCCACTGACTTGATAGCTCTCTGTTTAAGGTCCAGGCGGCTAAACATCGCAAACTAATTCTTTTATAAGGGTTTTTCTCCCTCTATGTCACAAACATCTCCATGCATTACACAGTGATTGCAGATATTTCACGCACTACTACACTACAAGTTTACCTAGTCACTTGACGACAACATCCACCTCACTAGTACATAACAACATGACACTACATCACTTCAGCCTAGCTGGAGGGGAGCTTCACTCCCCCGCCGATTACACAAACACGTAATATATTAATTATGGCAACAATCCACCTCCTGCCTTAAATACGGGTCCGGAGCCCAGCTAAAACAGTTACACGCACCCCGCCGCCGTTCCATTGATTTGCAACTAGTCTGTCGGAGTATTTTTGATTTTACAAACACCCAGCGAGTTATGGAAGCTTCGGCTTTCGGTCTCGTGACAGCATGGCCTCCGGGGGCATATGAGGAATCGGCGGCGGCGACACTTCGTCACTGTTGACTGCTACACAGCTCCAAATGCTTCCAGATGTGTGGGCGACTACCCTGTCTCTCATCTCATCATCTCCCCAGTCCAAAATATAAAATATACATTAATTCTCCCTAATCATCCTACTATCATCCTTATCATATAGTAAAATTTACTCAGAGTACAACAAAACTTGAACCAACTCTGTACTTCAATTCTAGCCTGTTTTATATTCCCGCGATTGCCGCCGCTTAATACTAAGAACACCTTATACTTAATTCTAATGGACAGTCTTAAATGATATTTACACAAATTATTCCTTCAATATGTACATTTAATGTGTATCGGGCTATGCCAGTTACAGTGAACTTATAAAATAATTAACTGTATTTATTTATTCGTGGCCATTTGCCTTGCCCACCTACTAAACAACTATGACATAATCGAGTGAGTAGACCTAAGTGCAATGGCTAGCACGTTGAACTAGCATTTACAGGAGGTAGTAGGACACGGGTTCGATTCTCGGGTGAGTACAGTAAAACCTGCCCAAAACGGACCCTCTTTAAAATGGAAACCTGTACAAGCAGAAAAAAATGTGTGGTCTCGTTACATTTACAGTATATTACATCCCGCATAAAACGGAAACTTCCGCAACGCGAAAATGGAAAACTTCAGAACGGAAATTGGAGTAAATATTTCTGTTGCTGATAAACAATTCTTGTAGAATGTATAGTGCACGTTTCGTAAAACCATTAAAGTAAATTGTGTTTAATTACCATATACGCTGCTATTTCACTGCTCGTTTGTAGAAAACTTAGCGACCGTGTTTCAGACGTCTCAAATACCCGAAACATATGGTACTGTAAAGAATGAAATAAAATCTCGCCGGCTTTACGTTTATCTGGTTACTTGACATCTGATGACTACAAGCCAGCACCGACTCAAATATAGATCGAATAACTGTTTGGGTGCCGCACAGCTGCACTTACCTTGTTTTGTTTTACAAAATTTGATTCCGTCAATCCGTCAGTGTTGCCAACAAAGGGTAGGATATTGCGCAGCTTGCACACGTATTTCATTCCAGATTAATTATTTAGCTCGAAAACACGATAAACAAGTTAAGGTTATGCACACATTGTCTTTCTGTGTTCTCTCCCCCTTGCTGATAGCTGCCCAATTCTGACAAACTTCTGACACGCAGCGCTTGTCTGAAAAATAATCGACTTAGACAACTGTATGTGCTGTTTTTTTGCTCAGGTTTGTGCATTTGGTTGCAAGTTCTGTTATAAATTCTAGCGTCTAAAATGCTGAAACACAAAACTCTGTCCCTTAGGGAGAAGGTAAAAGTGATAGAAGCACATGAAAATGGGAAAAAAAAAACCTTCTTAACAGTTAGTGGTGGGTTTCAATTGCGGGAAAACACAAATTATTGACACTATTAAAAATACGACCTCAGGAGGTCAACAGGAAATAAAGATATTAACAAGGCAGTATGGGAGTGGTTTGTTGCATGTAGGGCCTGAACATTGTACAGTATAGTATTTCATTGCATAAAAAGTAGGTTAATAATTATGATTTTGTCAAATTTAGAT
The DNA here is from genome assembly GCA_003012365.1 of Medauroidea extradentata. Taxonomy (NCBI): domain Eukaryota; kingdom Metazoa; phylum Arthropoda; class Insecta; order Phasmatodea; family Phasmatidae; genus Medauroidea; species Medauroidea extradentata. The sequence continues at coordinate 8,349 of PNEQ01017083.1, read as the reverse complement.
GTCAAGGCCACAAAAATTACAAGGTTTTTCAAAATACTTGTTTTCTTTAACATTTTTCAAATTTTATTTGTCTGCCACTTTACCTGTGTAAAAAGGAAACATGCCAAAACGGAAAAAATATCTGGGTTCCACTGAGTTCCGTTTTGGACAGGTTTTACTGTACATTATGATTTTGGTTTTCCGTGGTTTTAAATTTTTAAATGAGCTTATATGGAGTTCAACTTGGAAAGTAACTTTTAAGGACAGTATTTTATTTTGTAGCATTTAGGACTGGTTTTACCAAACATACCTACTGACTGACATTTGACTGTCTGCTCGAAAATTATTAATGTAGCTCATATATAAATAAATGTCTTATTGAAGAAACTTTGGTTTATAAAGTAAGTGATCCTTCAAGTAGTCACAGTATTGTGTCTCTTACAGAATTTCCCACTCTTTCGGTTTTTTATTATAATGAAAAGAAAATTATATTGTGGACATTTTATTGCTTGATTTGCCCCACTATGTTTCTAAGCCTCTCGTATTTATTCACTATTTGTAGAAAATTTACATTTTAAAATAATTATTCTAAATTAAATCCCGTCAACATGTCATCAGGTTTGACATTTTGAAAAATTAATGTCCAGATAAATTAAGGACTTCAAAATCATTCTCACAATATAAGTCAATTAGTCAATGAGATTTTGTGAGACACATAAGTGTTCGTGTTAACTTATTTCAGTTATTTCGTGTTTGTAAAACCGGTAATCAGATATAAAATATTCATAGACCTGTTTATGAAATACATGAATAACTTAAATTATTGTTGCGAGCCGCGACTGTCTGGCTGGGCGGTGTAGTACGATACTGTTGGTGGCGGAGCTAGGACACCCCCTTCCCACTCACTCCTCGGCGCCGTGGCTGTCGGGCAGGGCGGCGAAATACAATACAGTGGCGGCAGCGCTAAAAAGGCCTCCACGGGTGCCGCATGGATTGTATTACTCCATGATAACCACCTGCGCCCAGTATCGGGTAACCGAGAGAAAATATCGTGATCTGGAATGATCCTGTTCCCTCTTTATCTCTCTGGGTGGTGCGTGACTTTGAAGCGACATCTTTCCAGGAGGTTGGAGAACAGAGACCCGCCGAGATAATTCGAGAAGAAGGAGGGTGAGGTATATAAGGGGGAGCTGCAGCAGGAGCGAGAGAGTTTTTGCTGGCAGGTGCCTAGTGTGATCTGAAGTGATAGTATTGGATTGCGACGACTGCTCAAGGGCGTCCAGCGAGTGGGACCTCAGCAAGTAGTAGGAAGAAGGTGGTTCTAAGCCAGAAAGATTCTTCGTTATTATTTCTTTGGGTCCACCATTGCGAGTGACTAGTAACCTTTCTATAGACAGAGAACTTGTGTAGATGTACTTTTTTATCCTTTATGTAAATAGTAGTTATTTCTTCTGTTTGCCATTTATTGTGATAAATCTTTATAGACATAGATTTTTTTGTATATACAGTTGTAAATAAACTAGATTAGCTTTATTTTCTTTATATTATCAAAGACCTCCATCCCCAAACGTACCTAGCCCGCAACTTGTAACATTATTATAATTTTATAATTTTCTTATGCAGGGTTACAGTATGGAGGACACAAATTAAACACAGTTGCCAACCTACAAAATGTAAGCTAAACACACTTCAATAAGAAGTTTCTTTACTGTACTTAATTTGACGACCACGGATCCTGTTACAAGCAATGACGTAGAAAATGCTACACTATCTGCTCCCACCACAAGCTGTGTATTTGAGTATGCTAACCCTTCTGCGCTCAACCCAGGCGAAGTTCACATTGTGGAAAATGCTGATCCTTCTGTTTCTACTACAGTCAATGAGGTGAATACTGATGTAGCTGTGTCTACGTCAAATGCTACAGTGACTCGGGAACATGCAGAACGCACGAATATAAATCTAACACACACCACATACTTAAGCCCACCTACAGATTTGGGTAAAGAGAAATTTGAGCAACCATATTTTTCTTCATATCCTGCAACTAAAGTATCAGGTCATGCAAGAAAGTTCCAGTATCCCTGGTATAAATTATGGGATTGGTTGGAGTATTCTGTCGCTAATAATGCAACCTTCTGTTTCGTTTGTAGAAAATTTCCATCTGCTAATTCTGACCCTTCATTCGTAACTACAGGTTACGCTGATTGGAAGCATGCTGCAGAAAAAAGGGAAAGGCTTCTCCAAGCATACAAAATCAAAAGTTTCTGTCAATGCAATGGAAATGTTTTTGGAGCAGCAGAAGCGAAAATCCACTGGAGAAACCATTGAGAGAAAGTTATGTACAGAGGTCACAGGAAAAAAACCAGATACTATGTGAAATGTATTGCGGAAGTGATTCAATTTCTAGTGGTCAATGAGAGGCGAATCTAGTGGTTTAGGAGTTGATGGAAATGGTTCTTATAATTGTTTGAATTTTCCATGAGGAAAGATGAAAAATTGCAACACATAGTTAAGTCAATTCCTGCAAATGCTAAATACACCAGCCCAGATATCCAAAACGAAATAATTCATATTATGGCCAGAACTGTTGTTGACAAAATTATGACACAGGTTATTGAGAGTTCATTTGTTTCATTGCTGGCTGATGAAACTAGAGACCACCAAGGTATAGAAGATTTAGCGATTACTCTTCGCCATCTTGTGCATAATAAGCCAACCGAAAGATGTATTGCTGTCCTGGAACTCGATTCACAAAATGCAGAAAACATATCTTCTGAAATCCTGTCAAAACTAAAAACCTTGCATTTTAATTTTGACTCACTTATTGCTCAATCATATGATGGAGCATCTGTCATGAAAGGTATGCATGGTGGTGTTCAGGCATTGATGTCTAAGGAACTAAATCGAAACATTTTATTTCTGCATTGCTTTAATCACCAACTACATTTAGTTGTAGTCCATGCATTCGAGGCAATACCAGAAGTAAAGGAATACTTTGACTTGTGTCGACAGTTATATGTGTTCTTTAAGAAAGGTCGTGTAGCTCAAGTCTATGAGGGAAATTCTTTAAAATGTCTGTTGGTACAGAGATGGACTGACCACCTAGATTCAGTGAAGGTAATACATTCAGACAAAGAATTCATTATTTCTACTCTTGAGTTGATAGCTGCATCAACCTCCTTTGCACAATTCGGTCACTTGAAAACTGAAGCGATTGGTCTACTCAATCAAGTTACTGGATTCATGTTTTCGTTCCTCACTGAAGTTATGCTGAAAATGATGTCAAGTTTAAAAAAGAATTAAGGAAACTGATCATAAACAAAAACTTTTATTCATACAAAGATCATGAGGATCTATGAAGAAGTATATTGGGGCGACGCATCTTGTTATTGGAGGTGTCTTAATCTTAATCTTATTGGAACAGTTTTAATTTTATAAGAAAAATTTAATATTTATGTAAGATGGAATTTGATTTATGTATCTCAATTATGTGATTGTGAAAAAATCCTTGTAATGATCTATGTGTAATGATTGTTTGATGTTTTTGTATTTGAATATGTGACTTATATTACAATCCTTGTTTGGATTGTTTATGTATTAATGATTTTGTAAAATGCTGTTATATATAAATTTAATATGTGACATGTATCATAATCCCTGAGCTAATGCTCAAATGGGGATTCGACGATACTTAAATAAAATAAAAATAAAAATAAATACTTGGTTATCTTTAACCTGTGACATCACTGCTACAACAGAAAGACTTGGACATTGAAGCAGCCTTGAAACTTGTAAACACTCTTCGAAAACAGTTGCCAGAAATGAGAAATGACGATATTTTTCACATTACCTTTGAAGCAGCCAAGAAAATATACAGTTCTGTAGCAGCTGAACCGCCGCCAAAACGTCTTCACAATCTTCCAAGACCATTCGCCGATTGTGTAGTGGATAGTGGTGTAAATTTTGAAGGCAGGGGTGAAAGTGAATCCGAAATAAGAAGTCTTTACATTAGTGTTATTGACCAATGCACACAGGAATAAGAAAATAGATTTCAAGAAAGACATAACAGTGTTGTAATAGCAGCTTGTAAGTATTTGCTAGATGCAGAAAGTAGTAATAAGTTAAATTTGAATCCACTGTGTAAACTATTGGAGTACAGCTTTGATAAATGCAGAAAGCTGGAAAATATCAGTTCTGAACTCCAGTTAGCAAAATCGCTTATAAGAGATAGGCCATCACTCACACAGTTTTTAGTGGAACTTTTAAAATATGGTAGTGCGTTTCGGGGCATAGGTCTCTTTGTAGCAGCCGCATTAACAATACCAAGTAGTACTGCAACAGTTGAAAGCTGCTTTTCCCATTTGTCACAAGTTTTACGGCCACAAAGACTTTCAATTCTACATAAACGTACTTAAGGCCGATCTTGTTCTTTTAGGCTTTAATAAGGACATCACAAGAGCATTGGATTTAGATGAAATCGTCTTACGTTTTGCTGCATCCAAGACAAGGAAACTTTTGATGTGATGTTTCCTTATAAAAACGAGTCATAAGTTATTTAAAGTATGGGTTATTAGAAGTAAATTCAGCACTTTTTAAATTCCTTATTATCTTATTACATGTCGCACTGTATCCTTCTATCAGTTCCTAATGTATACTATAAATTAATATAAATTTGGAACCTATTGATTTTGTTTATCCGCATATCAAGAAATATTGTAAAAATTGGGAGTTATATTTTCTCTCGGTTACTACACGTTTTACCACAGATAAGTCTTTGTTGGTTTCTTTCTGTCAACTTATATGCAATAACTACCGTAATTTTTTCAAAAGGAGGTATTAAAAAAGTGCCTAATTTACCACAAATTGCATTAAGTGTATGAGAGATAGCATAAAAGAAAGTGTTAAAGTGTTTTTTTTTTTTAATATAACTTGTTATAATAAAATATTTGATTTAAGTCAAAAAGTTTATCATATTTATTATTGTACACTTTCAGACAGCATTCAAATGAGTATTCTGACTGTTATAATTTCAATATTCTAATTTAAGTTTTTTGTGAGTGATTATATAAGAGTTTGCTTTGTTATTACTTGTTTCTATTATGTGGTCAATCAAATTTATTGGTAAATTAACCACAATTATTTTATTGTACCCGAGGGCTGCGCTCAAGAGCTTTTTGGCACGTGTGCAAAGCATAAGCAAGTTTTTTGTACACTGTTTGGGTATTGGCCCCTCCAGATTGTTTGGTACCCCCCCCCCATAAGCTTTTTGGCTGGCTACGGGCCTGTTGAGTAGTGTATGGAGTATGGCATTATGCAATAAATGCGTGCAACATTGAGGTGTGTATTTTATTTGCTTGCCGCTTCACGGCCTTCAGGGCGTGGGACCCTACAACCTGGACTTACCCAGAGGGTTGCGTAGAGTGTTTTCTCTTGGTGCTTTGTCTGTGCTACGGGCGTGGGGAATGCCGAAACTCAAGATTCCCCTGCGTAAGTATCTACGACGACGAGCGGGGAGTGTCAACCTCGCAATTGGGCTACCGCCCGGTGGCGAGTGAACTCTGCTCTATCCCTACACTACAAACCCTCCAGACCTCTTCTCAACCTCCCAGCCCCCTTCACGGTCACCAAGGCCATTCCACTCCCGTACCGTTCTCACAAGCATTGTTTGTTTACCCCTCTCAGTCCTTCTCCAAATCCTCTGAATCTTCTCACTATTGGTTCCTCTCTCCTTAAATGTTCCCTTACTCAACTTGCAGGCCAACATTCCCCACCCACCCTCACCATTCACCACCCTGTACATCCTGACCAGTCTTTCGATTTTTCTCCTATCTCTCAATGGTGTCCAACCCATTTCCTTCATCATCACTGTGGGCCTAAAGTTCCTTTCCTCCTCCCCATCCTGTCCCTGCCTTTTCCATTTATTCATCACCCACCACGCAGCCCTTCTCTGAACCTTCTCCAGCTCTTGCACCTCCACCTCCACATATGGATCCCATTCCACGGCAGCATATTCCAACATGGGTCGAACCATTGTACAATAAGCCTTTTCCTTCACTTCACAACTAACTCCCTTCAACACCCTTCCCAGCAAGCCTAATGCTCTTCTTCCCATCTTAACTACTCTCTCTACCTGCTTTGTCCACCTCAGATCGGCCTGCAGCATGACCCCTAAGCATTTATACTCTGTGGCATCCTCTATCTCCTGCCCATCCCACCTGTATATGTCTTTACTCACCACTTTCTTCTTCGTAAACCTAACCAACTTGGTCTTTCGCACATTAATTTTCATTTCGTTAACCCTAGTCCACGACCACAGCTTATCAATATCCGCCTGCAATTTTTTTCTGCTGCCCACCTCTGAGTACAACACACAGTGATCTGCAAACAATCTAATTTTCCCTGAAATCCTAAAACCCATGTCATTCACCATAATGGTGAATAGCAAAGGTCCCAACACACTTCCCTGTGGCACTCCGGATGTAACCTCGCCCTCCTCTGACACAGCTTCCCCCACTTTCACTCTTCGACTTCGTTCCCTGAGAAAGTCCTCAATCCATCTCACCAAATACTTGTCCTCCAGCAGATCATCTAACTTATTCATCAATATCCCACGGGACACCTTGTCAAATGCCTTCTCAAAGTCTATGAAACAGGCATCCACCTGTTTCCCCTCATCAACTGCCTGTACTATATCCTCTAACAATCCTGCCAACTGAGTCTCGCATGAATAGCCCTTTCTAAATCCATGTTGGTACTCCTGAAACAAATTCCTCTCATTCATAAAGTTGACCACGTAGTGCACCACCAATTTCTCCATGACCTTCCCAGTACTCGATGTGAGACTCACTGGTCTGTAGCTGCCAGGCCTCCCTTTATCCTCGCCTTGCTTGTATATAGGTACGACAGATGCCTCTTTCCATTCCTGCGGCAACTTTCCCTCCTCTAATGATCTCCTGAACAACAATGCCAGATAACTTGCCAACTCTATCCCACCAAACTTAAGCGCTCCATTCCCGATACCATCTGGCCCCACTGCCTTATTGCTTTTCAACCCCTTCAATATTGATTCTATTTCCCTCTCACTGATTTCAAAGTCACCGAACCCCGTGTCATATTTGATTGCCCTGTCCCAATCCTCCTTTGCTTCAAACACTGACAAATACTGTCCCTGCAACATTTCTGCCTTATCTTTGTCATTATTAACTGTCCGACCCTCCATATCTTTCAATGATGGAATTGCTTCATTTGCTTAAGATACCTAAACAGTTTTCCCCATTCCTTGCTTTTTCCTTCTTCTATCATGTTCCCCAAATAATTGTTTTTTGCCAGCTTGATTTTACTTTCTAGCTCCCTTCCCATCTGTTTCATACATTCTCTGGTCCTTGTCATTCCACTGCTTTTCCACTTTGCATATATTTGCCTACATTTTCTCTTTAATCTTTTAATTTCCTGCCCATAATATGGTGGATCTCCTGAGTCCCTAATCTTTCTTTGGGGGACAAATTTGTCTAACATTTCCCCTACTATTAATTTAAATTCCCTCCATAATTCCTCTACACTTTTCTCCATACTCCAATTTTTAAACCTACTTCCCAGAAAATTTTCAGCCCCCACTCTGTTTCCACGCCCGTATTGCCAAACTACCCTTTCTTTGGTTTGCTCTATGTTGTTCCTCCCCAGCCCTATTTCTACGATAGGAACTTCGTGGTCACTAATACCTTCTAGCACTATGGTACTAACTATAGCACTCCCAGGCCTAACTAAAACCACATCAAGCAAGGACCCAACACCCTCTTCATTCCATCTTGTTGGAGTTTCAACTGCTTGTACCTACCCTCTGTTTGCTAACTATGAAGCCATTCTCTGCATCATGGTGCCCATCTTTTCTAGACCCTCCGTCCATTGTACTCCTGGCATATTCAGGTCCCCTGCTACAACAAACCACTGCCTGTCTTTCAACCTATCAACTCTCTCTCGTACCATCTCAATTACCTGCCCCCCTTGTCCTGGATGCCTGTATGCTTCTAGCAGTGTAATTCTTCTTCCACGCCCACTTATTTTAATTTCCATGACTTCAACTTCATTATTAATCCACTCCACCGAGCCTTCCAAACCTTCCCTTACGCACACCATTATTCCGCACCCTCTCCCATCTCTGTCCCTTCTGAATATGGTGTACTTATCTTGCCTGAATTCACTATCATGCACATCCTCACTTAACCATGTCTCCACTGCCACCACTATGTCTGCTCCATAACCTTCCACCTTGCCCCAGAAACTTTCCAGCTTACTGTACACACTTCTACAATTAACCACCATTACCCTTATGCTATCATTTTAATCCTTATGGTTAACCTCCTTCCTACCACC
>PNEQ01017080.1:0-25012 GCA_003012365.1 Medauroidea extradentata | reverse complement strand
TGGACAGCTTTCGTATGGTTAGGGAGCTACAAAATAATAATAATAATTCGCGGCGGGGAACTTGGTGCGCCTCCGACGCAGTAAGTACTGGCGTATGTGCAAAAGCTCGCTTCAGAACACAAACTATCGTGTCAGGCAGCCGGTGCAGCAATACGTGGTGCCTGCAGAAGAAGAGGGTGGCTGCGCCTGTCGACCGCCTTGTCCGGCTAACAGCTAGAGAATAAAGGAGGGGTGGTAAACTGAGCTTCCACCAGGCTCCCCTCCCTTCCTGCTGCGCGCTGACTGACACATCCCTTCCTCCAATACCGGCCTCCTCACTCTCAAGCTGGTCCCGCCCCTCTGCTTGGCATTTACTACCGCTCCCCCCCAAAATCCAGTTCAGGGTCCTCTGCATAAAACCCTTAAGAGCAAACTGCTAGAGATAATAAGACAATACTAGCACAAATGCAGTTATTTCTCTCGCACTGTTACACACGGTTAAGAATGCGTTTGGGCTGCCTACTCGGGTCCCGGGCGTCAGTAAGGATAGGAGTTCATATATCTCACAGTATCATTTTCGGATAGGAACCATTTTATGCACTGAAAAGAAGAAAAATATTACTTACGAAAAACAAAATAAAGTAAATAAACATATAAGTACGTGTTTTCGAGTGATTTTTTGAGTATTAAAATACATAACGTTCACTGTTTCCATGGCACTGATAAAACAGTCTAAAATACCCTTACCGATGTGGACAGCATTCAAATAAACAAACGGTCAGTACATGTAGCGGTACATATGTAGGTTCTACAGGTAATGCCTGAGACCCACCGAATATAAGACACGTATAGCTTCTTGAGTTTGCAGCAAAGAAGGAAAAGGAGGACGAGGGTGGGGGTGAAAACCCGCCAGCCAACGGCAACTTCAGCAACGTTTTCACTCGCGAAAATCGGGAAGATCCCGCCGGAAATAGAACACGAAAGGCCGTGGTGGCAGTAGAGTGGCCTGGCTTTTATACACGACTGCTACCTCCTGGATAGTACAGCGAAGTGACGGTATTGGTAAATATCTTACTACGTCAATGTGGGTAACTCTCTACAAAATGACGTGACATGTTTCACTAGCGTCTTGGAATGATGACCAGAGTTCACAAGTTAAAACTCAAATTAAAAATTAAATAAAAAACCCAGACTCACAGGGTACTAAATTACAAATCGATTAGACCAGTAGAATAGCTCACATTCACTAAAAAATTTGAAAAGAGCTGATGACCTTCAAACGGCTAAACAGATTTTCTTGAATCATAGCTAGAGACACTGTAAAATCGCGGGAATAGTTGACTGTTTGCTAGGCTCCAACGTGATGTATATAACACTGAATGTTTTATATCGACATTGGCTATCGTTTATTTGTAGCATTTTTTTCTCTCTACAACAGGCTCAGTTAGAACGGCACAGCTTGAACACACAGTGTGTGTGATTTGTCCCACAACTGTTCACACGTGTCACGGTTAATATAATACAGTTTGTTGGAGACTATCTTAAACATTTTCGCGATTTTCCAGTGTCTCTAATCATAGCTAACAACTCTCTCGAACAAGGCACCTTTCAAAAAAAAAAAAACTAAATAAATAAATCGGTTCATCTGTTTAGGAGCTACGATGCCACAGACAGATGCACAGACAGACGCGTCAAACTTACCCCTCTTTTTACGTCGGGAGTTAAAACATATAAACAAATATGTATTTACGCCATTGTATTTTCACTTGATGGCACGACTTCTTTGAGATATTTCACGTAGGTTGTTATCTGGTAGATCATTCCAAGTAACCAAGGGTGTTGCTGAAAACGGTCCCATCTACACCATGCTTCGAGGTAGGAGTTGCCTAAATTGATGAAAATATTTGCTGACAGTACCCATGGGCGTAATTTGAACATTTTAATTGGGGTGGCAAGGATTACCAGTTATAAAATATTAAACAAAAAAAGGGGGGGCTGGAAATCGAATGGGTTCCATAAAAATTATCTATACACTTTTGTATTGATTATTTTATATAATTTAGCTAAATTAAATAATAGTAAAAAGTAAAATTGTATTCCTAAGCTGAGAAAGAAATTTTTATGTTCTCTATCAACAAAATTCTGGGGTGGCAACTGCCACCCCTTGCTACCCCCGAATTACACCTATGATAGTACCCATAAATGCGTCATTTTTTTGTCTGTAAATTGTTATTAATATCGTCCCTATCATCGTTATTACTCAATTTTTCTGATATTTCTTAGAGTCCAGCTTGGAGAACTTTCAATCAAGAGAGCTGGCAGCTGTTTCCTTGATGATATTTTTCCTGAACGAGATTTAGTTCCTTGTCTCGTTACGGGCTTATTCCTTAGTTTTTCATTTATTTCGAAAATATTTTTATTGCTACCTACTTAATACTAATATCGAAATTGTGATCCACAGTTATGCCACTAATATATCGTAATTTGTAGGGTTTTTTGTAGCAATTTACTGAACGATTTTTTAGATTTCGTCACTCAAAGTACCACTTTTTTTTTGTCGTGAAAATAAGCCAAAATGAAGTAAAATATATTTTTACTGACGAATGGTACATTATTTTTGAAAACCCATCCTCAGTATTGTGCATCGTGTGACTGCACATTGTCTCAATTTTTTCAAATCTCTAGGTTAAAAATCTTTAGTTATTTGCACCAGTCTGAAAAAAAAAACTAACAAACAAGCCCTTAAAAAGAAACAAATGAATCAACACACAGCTACATTTGTTAAAAAAAAAAACTTTCATTCGTTTAGAATGGCGTTGTACATTCCTCAGGCTATTGTCCACTCCGACATCAAGCAGCGGTTGCTGTGCCCCGAAAACCTCTGCCCCGCAGTCTTCCCGAAAGAACGGAGAATTCAGATCGTCGTGGTTGATTATCCGGGCAATCTGCGTTATGTCACTTCCAGAACCGGGGCGCCTCGCGAGATGACGAAGTGCCCAAATGAAGCCGACTCGTCCTCATCGGTGTAATTTTCGACCCCACTCGCTCCGCTTTCATTTGACACGAGGCCTGACTGCGCAGTCGGTCGTCGTCTATAGACGAGAGAGAGAGATAGAGAGAGAGAGAGAGAGAGAGAGAGTTCGCTGGAAGAGTCTACTGGATCTTCGAGTGTCTGCGTGACCTTGGGTTCTGACGACGTCTGCGCAACATTAGCCGCTTATGAAAATTCACTTGCTGGAGTAGGGTAGGTTATCTTAGTCACATGACCGGTTTTTCTCAATTACCTGGAATTAACGAACGGCTGCAATACAATTCAAGGTTTTAGATGGTGTAAATAAAAAACCTACATATTTTCTATGTGATAAACATATTTTTAAATTCTATGTCCGTGATGCATTCTTTACACCTTTCTGTATTTATACTTAAATATAATACTAGTTATAGTATGTGATCAAAACGACATCACTAGACATTTCGAAAAGGGGAAAATTTCACTCGGATTAAATTTCGAACACCCTAAACTTGACATTTTGGCTGACCTACACTACCCTCGTGAATTTTCATAAGCTCTTATTGGCGTACTTCTCTCTCTATCTCTCTCTCTCTTTCTCTCTCTCTCTCCCTTCACTCTCCACAATTCTTTATAGTTAGCGCCATTGGTTTTGGTAAAGTGAAATTTGCACCAAACTTGTTTCTGTGCCTTGGTGCCAAAAATCCCCAATTTTTCAGATCCCTACTCATATTTCACAAACAAAAGAACAAACATTTCTTTTCATCCTTTTTATAGCAATATTTCTCAAGAAATGCTACACTTTTTACACAGCTATCTTGAAAACTGGTCGATTATGGATTCGTCTATTTTAACATTATAACACCATTTAAATAAACTCCTTAGCTGCTAGCTAGGTGGACAAAGCGTGTAAGAAATTCTTGAAGATATGGGTGATAAAATGTTAATAAACGTTAGTGACTAACACTTAATGACATAAGCTAAGTTTCACTGAAACTCTTACGTGAAGTTTTAATATTATACGATCTGACGTACAGTATATGTAAACTACACGACCTTGTAAAAATAATAACTTATATTTCTTCCGAGGCTTGTAACGTCTCCGGTAACCATGGGCAAAGTAAAGATACAACCACGGAATGCCTTTCGTTGAATGCCTACGCGTTAATATATATATAGAGAGAGAGAGATAGATAGAGAGAGAGAGAGAGAGAGAGAGAGAGAGAGAGAGAAAGAGAAGATGGTATATCGCTAAATTTTTTGTACAAACATACCCTATACCTAGGGCCACGATTTTGTTGCGAAAAGATTTTTGCCCCACTTTGTTTCAGAGTCTCTCGTGCACATCGGCAGCTTTGATTCATTGTTATTGGCAGTGTGTATTTGTTCAGACATGTTTCTCATTTGACTTCACCAATCAGAATAAGATTAATGTGACTCCTTACGTCTGTAATTTGCTAAGGCAAGAGAGAGTAAAATTATCCAATTACAGGCGATGTAGCAGACCTGCAAATGTGCACATGACGCATTGAAACCAAATGTTGCAAAAATCTTTTCACCATATAAAAGCGTGGCTCTACCTATACCCTTTGAAAACACTGTGATTTCTTGCAAGATGTATGATTGAGTGTTATAGGTTGACATAACGTAACGAATAACAAGCCTCAACAATTACAATAACGGGGTTATTATTGGCTTAGTCAAATAGGGCAACAGTTCCACGAACAAGCGAAATTTAGTAATATTTTGATAAACTGATCGTTAGGGACTGGAAAATTTCCCGAATTCAATTACCTGCAGACTAGAATCCATTATAGTATGCATACTCAAGCCACGACTATTAGTCAGCTAGCTGCTACTCAGTGGAACAACAGATAATGAACGAATATATGGGGCTTGAGTATGTATAGTATAATGGATTCTAGCCTACAGGTCATTGAATTCACGAAATTTTCCAGTCCCCACTAATAACTAGAGACATGCGAAATTCGCGTTATCATTTGGTAGCAGACTAACTAAACTTCACTTTCCTGTACATAACACGGCATAATCTGCGATTCAATTGGCCACGAACATTTATGTGTTGTCATTTACGCTTGTTACGTTTTTATATAGACTGAGCCTCTCTACCGTGTAAGCATCCTCCGCGGCAAATCACGACAATATCGGCCAGCGGGAGACGTCGAACGAGCCTATAGTCACTTCGAGTCTAGTCACCTGTCAGAAAATAACGCTAATTTTGCATGTATGTACAATAATTAATGAAATTTACGTCTGACTTGTCGTCCGGACGGAAAAAATAATTACGCATCTAGTTGCAACTGTGCAGATGAGAGGCCGTTGGCCGACGTAATTACTTATTGATTCCTCGCGTCAGTAAGTGCGGGGTTAAAGTAACCGAGTGACACCAGTCCCCGCGACGCTTAATTGCCGCTAATTATGTACGCTTTCATTCCGGTCAGGGAGTGACGCAGTCCGTTTCTCGCAGGGAAAACGTAGTTTCAACGTTCGTCGCAGAAGTTATGGGAGGCGTGCTCCAGCGGGCAATCTTCTGTTCGCGTAGTCGAGTCTTCGTACACTTCCTAGTGAAGTTCAGATGTCACAAGAGGCGAAAACCTATTTACGTGCATGCCTTCCATTTTTACGGACATATACAGAGGCATAAATACTGACACTTGCTAAGGGTTTTGCCCGCTAAGCTTGCAATCACGGAATTTAAATGGAGAATCGGTGTTTATGTAAATCACTAGGAATTTGCGAAATTCACGTTATTATTTGGTGGTAAGCTAAACTTTAATGTCCTACATATCCCCGAATCCAATGTGTGATTTCATTCGGCATGAACCTTTATGTGACGACAGTTACACGCGGAATAGTTGGCCAAGAGGACCTCAGTTGAAATTTTGAAGACGTTTAAACTTATCTGGGGTAATATTTAGAGCGTGTGATTTATGGTTAGAGACACTGGAAAATCGCGAAAATGTTTAAGATAGTCTCCAACAATCTGTAGTATATTAATCGTGACACGTGTGAACAGTTTTGGGACAAATCACACACGCTGTGTGTTCAAGCTGTGCCGTTCTAACTGGGTTTGTTGAAGAGAGAAACAACGCTTGAAATAAATCATGGCCAACGTAGATACGAAACAGTCAGTGCTATATACAGTATGTTGGAGCCTAACAAATAGTCAACTATTCCCGTAATTTTCCAGTATCTCTATTTATGGTGCAAATAATCTGCAACAATTTGTTTCAATGCCTTACACGCACATCTGCAGCTCTACTTCATGTTTATTGGCAGAATGTACTAGTGCAGAGGCGTGGCTCATTTGACTGTGCCAATCAGAAACAATGTTACTGCGACACCACACGTCTGTGATTTGCGGGTAGAATCCTAGACGCTGAGAGTTAAAAACATCCAATCACAGACCATGAAGCAGGGCTGAAGCCGTGCTCATAAGGCGTTGGAACAAATTGTTGCAACATTTTTTTCACAAAAAGTCCCTGGTTTTAATAATATTCCATACACTCGAAACTTGAACGTTTGGCTGAGCTACTGTACCCTAGTGAAATTTCATAAGCGCCTTTAAGAGGAGTCCTCGACTGGCGCATGGACGGCGTTGCAGCGTGTCACGCGCATACATTTTTACGCTAAACCGCTAAACTTATTCATATTATGTTTACCTACGAAAAGAACACACACTTGAAACCATGCTTCTATTTTTTCAAAAATGCAGCACGCTTGTTAGAAACATGATTTTCGGGCCTCTCAAAATGGCTAAAATTGGGTTTTTTAGACTTTTGTAACTCCGAAAATATTACCTGAATTCGTAAAGTACAAAACGAGAAGCATGCGTTGGACTTTACTTCATACCACTCCAAAATAAAACATTGGGGCCATCGCTTAAAGTCCCGTAGGAAAAAGACTACAAGGAAAACATGCACGCCAGTTTGGCGCGCTGCGAATAGAGGCGATATGCTTCTCGTCAAGTGTGGGACACTGGCTCTTATCGCTACGCTGTTACCACGCGCCAAAGGTGGATATTTGACACCGCGAAGGCCTCGCTCTTTAGTTTTGCAGTGTTTAAAAAAAATTTTTTACATTAATTAATACATATATCAAAAATTCATCTTACAGTTTTAGCACTGAATTTTTCTGTTAAAATACATCAAACGGATTTTTATATTTTTGCCGCTGATCACATATTTTGTCATCAAAACAAGCCCAAATGAAGCAAAATAATGTTTTACTATGCAAACGGTACATTATTTTGAGAAAACGCTATGTAGTATGACTGTACACAGTCTCAATTTTTTTTCAAAGAATTTGGTTAAAAACATTAGAGTTATTTGCAATTGTTTGAAATAAATGAAAGATCATGGCTTAAAGTACAGTCTGCTATCAGATAAAAAAGCGAAGTTTGCATGTCTTTAGCTTATAACAACAATTATAGGAATATGTTATTTTAAATCGTCGTGAAGCACAACACTGTAAAATGTTTCGAAGACTACTTTATCATTAAGGGCCTGGACCCGAGTTTCTACATGTTTGACTATAATTATTTAAAAAAATAAATAAATAAACGGTAGGTGATATCGTAAAATCGCTCCGTAACTTTGTTATGACGCTTTTAACTGCGTACTCTGATTTCGTCGCGACATAAGATAGCATACTGGTAGCTCATTAGTTAATTAACACATTTTTCGTTTTATTAATGAATTAACTAAAACCTTAGAACCGTTTGTCTCGGAAAATTACATTAAATAATAAAACCAATTCACAAACATGTTACAAAGCAGTTTTACGATATAGGCCCTAGTATTGGTTAAAAAAAATTATTCTCTCAAAAGTCGACAAACTTGGATACGTGGCCTTTAGGACGTCGAAGAGGAGAAAATCATAATTTTACATTTGCATAAAATAGAGTTGGTTTTGTAGACATTACTCAAGAATACCTTTTCCTCTAACGGGAAAAAAAAAATTATTCAGCCAGTTTCCCGATAATGGCATATCAAAGTCAAAATTTGCATATTTTTTACTCCATACATAACTCGAGTAAACATAATTAAATTAAAAAAAAACACGTCAGAACTACATGTCACAGTCTACTGCTTGAAATACATAAAAACCCAACTATTTTTTATTTTAAAAATTTTGTTAAAGTAACCAAAAAATAACAACCTTTAGAATATTTTTTAAATACGAATTTTTTTTGTTAGCTCGGGACATGTAGTTTCTATGTGAATTATTTCATAATGTTTACTGGTTTCCAAGTTTTGTATGAAGTAAAAATATGCAAATTTTGACTGTGAAATGTCGTTATGGGAATACTGGCAACGCTAATTATTTTTGTAAGTGAAAAATGTACTCCCGAGTAATGTATTTAATGTTAACAATATTTCATACAAACATATAATTGTATTTTTTCCTCACTTGAACACAGTAAACAGATTTTCGTGAGTTTCCTCTCTGTGCATTGCTGATGCATTCACCCAGCTGCAGGCATATGTGTTAGTTATACTGAACACTCGGGGCGAGGGTCTTACGCCCGAAGCAGTGACCTCAACCTACATTTCACCCCCCGTGAACACACCAACAGTGTATCGTAAGCCGCATTTCCTCACATGTGAGCACGTGAACGACCTGGCAAAGGACGCGGGGTAAAATCGACTGGTCCGGTAGGCAGTGAGTTGCGGTGGCTGGTTTTCTCAGCGTAACCCTTTAAAAAGAAAAGCAGCCGTGTGGAAATTCTGCTACTAACCGGCCACACTTTCCTTCCGGGTTAATAAGCCGTGAAATAGAGAGCCGGTTTCTTACAATGAGAATGTTTCATTGCAAATAATTTCCTCTCCCGCCTTTGTGCAGCTGACTCATAATATCTGCTTTGCAGCTGTTTCGACGCCTCACTGTTCAGGGCACACATGATAAGTTCTGCAGTATAAATTCTGTCATCGCGTTTATCCCAGATGCTTCTTTTACAATGCTGTGACTTGGCACCCCCTTAACTTACATATTTATTTCAAGTTTGAATTTTGCAAAGCTGATAATTTTTGGTCTGATATGTACTCATAATTCTTACTTTTAGGGACATAAAGTTTTCGCGAAAATATTTTTACGCCAACTTTGTTTCAGTGTCTTACGTGCACGCCCGAAACTCTCAGTCAGTGGTCAGTGATTGGTAGAGACCTGAAAATTTCGCGTTTTCTTTTAGACGCAAGCTAGAGTTCCAGCAACTATAGGTCTGTATAACGTTCACAATTGGTCGTTGACTTGCTCGACACTTTCTTGGAGTAGCTGAGCTGATAATAAAACTTAAGCTAAATACAAGCTCATTTCACTGTGTCAGCGAGCAGCTAATAAACAGCTGCTGTCTGCACGATTTCACAAATATTCTTGGAAGCTCAGGTCAATGAACCCGCAAAATTTTCTGGTCTGTAGTGATTGGATGTTTAAACTCTTAGGGCTTTACCGTAAGATCACACACGTGTAGTGTCTCAGTTAAGGTGGGGCATTAGTCGTCTTATTGGATTATTTTATTATTTTTTAATTCTTGAAAGTGTAAAATTTGCTATTATAGCGTGAATTTTGTATACCTTGCGATATAGTACAATCATTGCAGTGGAACTTTTAACTTATATTTAGAATGTAATCAGTCCAGCAAATTAAGAATATAAAAATTGTTTACTAACTACGGTCTAAATGTACTCTAAATTTCAAATGTCATGCTTGTGCTCTAGCGCAAGATGAATAGAGTTCATGCTACAATCGCCAATTTCACACATTTCTTCTCAGAAAAAAAATTAGAAAAATAAAATAATCTAATATGGCGACTGATAGCCCACTTAACCTTGCTCTGATTGGCAAAGTCCAATGAAATGCGACTCTGCACAAACCATAAAATAGAGCTGCAGGTGTGCACATTAAGGCCTTGACACAAAGTGACACAAAATTGGGTTCGTGAAAACTCCCTGTCCCTCCCTATTTTTAAAATTTTCATAACATCCTGTCACTAGAAACGATACGCGGCACTTTGCCTAACCAATACTATAACTGTTGTGCTCCTACATGAGCCAATAAGAATAACTCTGGTTAAATATTCTCGCATTCTACTGTACTGACGGTTAATGTTAGAGTTAGAGCGAGTATAGGCTACTTTGGTAAAACGTACGCGTGTTCTGGTATCTCGACCGGCATGTTGTTGGCAGAATCGGTCCTCCTGTACATAACCCGAAGGTTTGCAAGTAGTAACGTACAGATGATACCGCTTGTGGTGGCGGGGGGGGGGGGGTGGTCAGGTCCCTCAGTCAGTCAAACATTGTATTACCATTTATTGTTTTTATTACAGTGCCCCTTAACCGCGAGGCCATTCCAGCGTCCGGGGGATAGATTAGGCTATACCACGCTGTGGACTTCAGGTAACCGACAGTTGGGACCACCCAACCCTTTGGCGGAACACTGAACTGCACCTCCGACCACCTTCCAATGAAGTATCATAGGCTAGCGAGAGAGCCCAGGGCCAGCCGTCCCAGGATCTCGCCCACTGTTATGTCCCCCGGCCTGAGATCCTCAGCTCAGCCGTCTTTTGGTTTGCGTCGGGGCCTATCTAACCCCTAACATACTCACCGGGCCAGTCAAATATATCAGTCAGCGATCACCTTTATGCAGATGATGATGGTGATGGTTATGCAAATGATAATGCAGATGACGATGATGATGCAGAGCTGCCAGAACTTTAGGCACAGAGCCGACGAAGGTACATTTATACCCCCAACACGACAAACAGAGATACTCTTACTTCCAATCGCAGTGGATGTTAGCGAAATCCATCTAACCGTGAACAAACAATCTGAGGGTCAGCCACAAGGCACCACCATGCTATCCAACCTCTTCGGAACCTTTACAGGACGAGTCCTACCTCCAGGTGGTCAAGACCAGGGATCAAGGACTCTCCCTGGTAACTCTACTCCGAGGCGGGAGTTTAAACTACTTCATACAACTCAGAATCCAACCCGCGATCTGTTCAACACAAAGCTGGGGCTTTCACGCCGATTCCGTGAACGTGAGCGATAGTCCAGAACTGCACACGCGTGTCACAAGCTGCATAATTCAGTAATGTGGATGTACATACTACAGTTTATTGAAGACATTTCTGACTTTAAATATTTTTGCGATATTCCAGTATTGTGAACACAGGAAAAAAATAGGACACCAGGGACGTAAAAATATTAACCCTACCAAACAGTCAAATTTTCCCACTATAAGTACCCCCCTTTAGAGGACAATGCTGTCAAGTTTTTCCTCTGTCTGAAACAAATTTGCACACTTCGCATCAAGTTCGTGTTGTAAATGACTAATGGTTAACAACTCGTTCACTATTGGTACATACATTAATTTAGTCAACATTTGTACTTTGTAATGCAATCATGATCAAAATTCTTTTTCTTTCTTCGTAGATGCGTTCCTATTTGACTAGACTAGAAGCATCTTCAAGAGTATACATTTTTTAATCTTTCAACGAACAAAGGTTTTAGCATTGTGGAGTCCAGCCTACAGGTCATCAATCTCGCAAAATTTTCTTGGCCATATTTGTATCACATCAACTGTTTCCAACACACAGGTAAGGCAGAAAAATTTCGCGATTTCTCGGACCTGCAGGCTAGGCTTAAATGAGTCTATGTTTACTCAAGTGGACAACATCTGCTCGTTAGCTCATCGCTGATTGGGCACTCATTTAGTTTCTTATTTATTGTTGACAGAGCGCCTTCCAGGAGGTGTCAAACAATTCAAGAACCAGAAATTGACCCGAAATTACAATCGTTTGAATTCTAGCTTGCGCCTGAAAAAATTAACGCGAATTTTTCAGGTCCTTACATATAGACAATGGTCAAGTATAAAGTATTAATAGGGAACTGCGAAATTCGCGTTATTTTCTAATAGTGGGCTGCGCTACAAACTATTGTACGCTCGTACCACATCTCGCATTAGTCAAAAATTTCGTGGTGCGCTCAGGAGACATCTCCTGGTCAATAGTAAAAGTTCTCAGAGAGAGTAACAAGTAATATGTAGGGCAGTCACAGTCAAGTGACACCGCCGTTGCCTATGATAACATGAAACGTGTTTGTATATGTATAGCACAGTGAAGGCTAGCACGTTACCAAATAATAATACGAATTTTGCAGGTCTCTAAGTAATACTCAGACTTGCTCGTTTGTTTCTGATGAGTCTCTAATACAACGTGAATGATAAACTATACGTTGTGGGAACTGTCACTCCTTTATGTCATGTCATAGTTAAACATTTGCCTCACAATTTATTCTTCTTCCTCCCATTCTTGTCTTTTTGCAATCCATTAAGGGTATAATTTCGCAAACCACATCGTGAAATATATTCACCGATGCATCAAATTGTGTACAGGGAATAAATCTCGTAACAATCTGCTGGGGTAAAAAAATTCCTGAATTCGTTGGTGATACTGTGTGCCTAGATCTCACGTATGTGGAGTGTGCGTGTGTGTGTGTTTGCGTTGCGGGTCTAGATTTACGGGACATGTCATTTCGGATGGGTGGTGCGCGCGTGCGACTAATCCCTACATGACGTTGACAAAACATTTACAAAACTGAGTTCCGTGTGCACGACCGTGAGATGGGGTAGGAAAAAAAAATAAAATTACAGAGCTTTCAAACAAACTCGTTTTGAGATACATGCAGGCCTATATATAACGTTCAACCAGTGACTGCAAAACAGCACGCGGGCAATCAGTTATTTTTTGTGTAATTTGAAAGCCCCGTGCCTCTACCCATTCCCTTTTCATCCCCACCCCTCTCCCCCTGTTTCCCACGCCACGAAAAAAAAAAGATCCATTACCCCAGGTTAATTTGAATAGAACGCAGCAATAAAAAGTATCGGTTTAATTTCTGTTTCCAATGAGAGACGGTTGAGTGCATGTCAGCTGAGCTGCGCTTCGCATCAATCCGCTATATGGAGTGTTTTTATTGGACGAATCCATTGCGGACTGAGAGGGGATTCGTGGGTGGAACATATACTGGCCCGCCACGGGTGCTGCGTGCGTATTACCAATAGATGTGAGCGAGTGGGGGGAAAAAAAGCTCATTTCCAAATGAAAGCCTGACTGGCCAGTTTCCGTCTTGATTCACGGGCGATTTGTATGCTCGTATTCAGAACAGTATTAGAAATATATTCACTTGCACGAAGTTTTTAAGCTCATTACGTTTTTGAAGAAAAAGAAAAAAAATATTACTACTCATTTCAAATAACCATGTTCGGTAAAACTTGCAAAACATTTTTTCATCTCGTGTGAATTTAATTTCATCAATGTTTATTATGATTTGCATGTACCTGTCGTATACATCTTATGTACTTAAGTAAAAACAACATTGAGGCGAATTTTGTAAATCACAGAATTACTTAAGTGAAAATGATTAATATGTACAGTAAATGTGGTCTGTGGCGAGCATGCTTTAAAATGTAATTTTTGGGATCGAATCTCACATTTAGGTAGTTAGTAACTTAGCGGAAAATATATTTGCTACATACATAATCATCATGGTAAATTTATTCAATAGTTGGTAAGTCGAATGAAGGCATAAAATGTATTCCTACAACAAGCGGTAAAAAAATTTACAATATTTTTTTTACGTTAATTAAAAATAATTTTATGTAGTAATTTCGAAATCTGCTCAGACTTCTATACAGTACACAATCGTAGAAGGTAATTAATTCTGTGTACAGAAGTACAAGGTACCCCTTTCGTCAATGGCGATAATATGATGTTAGAGCAATAATAGACTTCCGATTTAACGTCTGGATTAAAGCTTTCAGTTCAACAATAAATCATAAGTACTGATTACTAAAGTAGTCACCTACATGCCCCTTTGTTTGTAATTCTGTATTTAAACATGTAAAGACTGGACACAATCGAAACTGCGATAAAAGCGTACATTGGGTTTGCTTCGTAGTCAAGTTTGATAGCAAAATAGTGTCACAGCTCCAATCCACGCTCAGGTGAGTCGACTTCTGTGAGCTACGCTGGCACAGTCTCTTGCGCGTAGAAGCGATGTGGTGCTTGGTGTACATTCCAGTGTCGTCCGTATCGTTCCCTTGCTACTGACGTAGGTAAATGCTCCAGCTAGGAGACCCCGTTAGTTTTACTTGCGATACGTTGTAAAATTATGTTTCAAAATTGTTCGACAGAGTTCAGGAACTAAACTTACTTTTGCGCCTCAGTTCGAAGCAGATCTTGACAAAACTGGGGAACGGATTTCCGAATATCCTCTTTCGTTTAAGACCTACAAAACAATTGTAATAAAAGCAGTATTAATTACGGATCAAGGTCTGAACGGTGATCAACCAGAACAAGAGCGAGAAATCTCGGAGCTCTTTAGCGTAAACCGATATGGCAAACAGAGCTGGCATGTTGGACGTATTTGCCAAGATGGCCGCCGGGCGGGGTTGGAGGGAGAGGTTGTGTTTGATGGTCCTACGTCATCGACGCGATATTATTACGCTGCCCGCGTGCGCGCAGTCTTCTAAATCCAATTACACTCTGTAAACAACGGAGGCTTGCGGGCAAGGCAAGGGTGTCCGGCAACGACGCGGGGGTGAGAGCGGGGGTGTTAGTTCTGAACCAATATGGCTTCTGCCTAGTTGGCATATCGCTCGGTGAAGGAGAGTAGTGTAGGGGGAGGGTGGGAGGGAATTAATACTTGCCGCAACCGGACACCGTGGCGCAGGAAGCAAGGAGGAAGTGATCCTGTAGGAAGTCCGGCTGGTTGGCGAGCACTTCAACTGCCCCCAGCTTCCGGGCTTCGATTACACCGTCTATAGTCTGGGGAGGAAGAGTTGCTGGCCGCAAACTGCGGTTAGTCACGTGCTCTCAAAGACAACAATCATATTTTTCATACTGGTCAAACACTGGCCGATTTAGACTAATTACCACTCGCAAAATATACCACTTATTTTATTCGAACACACAAAATATAGACCCAAAATTCAAGAGAATTTTACTAAACGGGGCGTAGTCTCCCATTTCTACAGCTTTTACAACATTTTTTGTCTAATTGGAACAGATATCGCAATACCGTCTCATAGTATTGTTAACAATTAGTTTTTCTATGCAGATTAATATTTCAAAAATAACTGTGTCGTCTCAGTTAATTGTTTACTTAAGATATTTGTTTTAATAACTAGTTTTTCTTGGGAGAGATTCTGGCCGCATTGTAAGTGTTCTTTCATCAAAATTTTTAGACGAAATATGCACCCTTTTGGAGCTTAAAAAAATTATTCCCGGAAAGTCAGCATACGTGAGAGGTCTACGATAAATTGTCACCGTAGGCCTTAGGCTTATTCGACATAACCTAGAGAGAACCCCGAGCCAACAATAAATAAGCACTCACGTGGTAGCACTGTATCAGCGACCAGCCAATGAACACCTGCCGTGTGCTCCAGAACACGATACTTAGAGATGATGATTAGAGATGACGGTTTATCGCGGGAAAACTTGACTGTTTGCTGGATTTCAATTCACGTTCAGCTTACCAAAAGATTACTGGCTTTCGCTTGTACGTGGAGCTGTTACCCTATTTGACCGAGCCAATAATAACCCTGATATTGTTATACTAGATACATGTTATTGGTTGGCATACAGCTACGTTGTGACAAGAAACTACAGTGTTTTCAAGGGCATGTTGCCACAAAACATTTTCGCGATATACCATCATCTCTAATGATGATATACCGCGAAAATTTTTTGTTCCAACATACCCTTAAAAACGCTGTAGTTTTTTGCAATAAGTATGATTGAGAGATACATATCTGACACTCCGTATCTGTTTGCAGACCAATAACAAGCATCAAATATTACAATATTGGGATTCTTATTGGTTCAGTTAAATAGGGTAACAGTTCCAAGTACAGGGAAAAGCCCGTCGTCCTCTGATAAGCTGAACGTGCGTTGAAACCCAGCAAAGAATCGAGTTTTCCCGCGATAAATAATCATCTCTAACCATCATCTCTAACGATACTCCTAGACGTTAGCCTGAGGTCAGTGAATCCACGAATTTTTCCAGTCTATAAGCTATATGTGAGATTTGCTTTTCGTGTTTGGTAATCAGTATTTCGGAAGAACTGGTGACACGCAATATAAAAAAGTTCTACGAATTAATTTTCCCACAGGGGAGACACTCGATGGCATTGTACACAGTACCTCGCTTTGTCTATATTAATTTAAGCATTATGTTGTCTATGTGATAGGAACTGAAGAGGTTAAGGTGGCATATGTGTGTTTGTGTTGCTATAGGCCTTCTCGTTGCTGTGCCGTTATGCTGTAGTATTTTTTTAAAACTCGGACGTTATGAACATAAATTGTTCTGTCTTGGGAGTCCGATGTGGGAAGACGCGGTGGGACAACATCAGGTTGCTCAAGTTTAGCTGAGAATAATTTTTCGGTGTTAAGAGACTGGGAGCTCGCTTCTCTTTTGACTGCACAAATGATTATTGTGACTCCATATACGTCTGTAATTTGTCAAGGCAAGTGAGATGATCCAATCATAAACTATGTAGCAGAGTTGCAGTTGTGCACATAACAAATTGAAATCAAATTTTGCAAAAATCTTTTAGCAATAACATCGTCGCTCTACTAATCTAATGCCTGAGATACCAAAGATGGCAGCGAAGGCAGGTTGACTTACTAATTTATTCACCTGGCAGTTCCGTCCTGTCTCGCGCCGACAATAGGCCACCACGCCACCTCAATCTTGATCGTCCAACATGTCATCCACCCCCGCTGGCGGTCCCCGGACATTCACACTGTTGCCAAATAGGTTCGCCTCGTAAGTGGGCCCGAGGCGAAGTGCGTTCGTAGAGGTTGGAGTCAAGTGAACAGATGTAGGTATAGGTGATTCAGGATAAAATGAGCACTTTTGGAACACTACTTACTTTTTTTACATTCAGATAATTTATAGGTAGAGGCACGAGTATTTCGCGTATTCATCTGGCAACAGCCTAGACTCTTCACTTCTATGCGTGTACCGGTTGAAGCAGAATATACATTGGCTTCTAACGGTACAAACGTGTAGCACGTGATATCGCCACGACTTGTTTCCTTATTTATTACTGGCTTGCAGTCGTCAAATTTGTGTCAAAACCACTCTCGTCTTAATCACAGGAGGAGGAGTGAAGTATACGTTATTGGTGTTCAACCTGACCTATAATCAATACGCGGAATAATCGTGCATCTATTTATGGGTTCCTGCCACATTTTAACGTAAACGAAGCAACCTTACTATGCATAGGCTGTTCACTATAAACTGAGCACTCACAAAAAAAAAAACCTATAATAAATAAGAATTAGATATTTCATTGGGCCCGTACATGTACTGTAAAACTTTTACGTTTTTTTTTATATATATATTTGAAAATTTTACTATCAAAACTAGTTAAAGCGGACGCAAAACGAATGAAAGAAAAATTAGACGGTGGTCACTTTATCGTGAACATCCTATAACAGCCGAAGTATGTACTGTACATTGTAATGAACTCAAAAGTTAATGTCCGAGTTCACTATAAATAATGTTTTTCAATTATTTTTCTAGACAATATAGTCTTCAAAAGTACTTACTTTATCGCGAATAATCTATAAGCGAGGTATTTAGAGGTAGTGAGTGTGAAACAGCTCCGGAATGAAGGAACATAAGAAACGTGTTTCAGCGAGTTGCGATTGTTAATTTTTAACGAAAATATTTTAACGCGTTATATTGGTATAGCTAAGGTTAATTCTACTACAGGTTAAAAATATCATGTTAATATTTCTGCCGCTTGAGCGCTGGTATCGGTAAGGTGAGCAAAACTGACCTATCAAAGAATTATCCTGAATTTTAAACTACATTAAGAGATAATTTAAAACACTAAATCTTTTCATTTTAAAATTAAGTTAAAATTACCTGTGTCTTTTCCTAGCCTATTAAAGTTTAATTTTACCACGGTTTCGTATATTTCTGGTCCCTTAACGGCAACTGCGAAACTAGCAGCAGTAATTTTCCCTGTGCCAAACTCTTCCATAAGAAAAAAAAATTTAATTTCCAACGTGTGGTAGAATTAACCTTAGCATAGCTACTACGTCTTTATAAGTAAGGGTAGGCCTAACTGATTTTCGCGAACATATTTTTGCCCCAGCTTGTTTCGATGTCTTACGTGCACCCCTTCAGTTCTGCCTCATGGTTATTTCTCAAGTGAATTTGTTCGGTTACTGCGACACCACATTTCGGCGACACAGACTAAATATTAATACAGACGCGAAATGCATGGCGGTTCATTTGATACGGGCGAACTTCGCCGCTTATTGGCTGCCCGAGGCTGTCAACCCCGTGTACGTTTTGCTCCTGCATGTTACGGCAGGTTTTCTGTTGGCCTGGCTGCCGGCTAGCAGAGCAGCTGCCTTACGCTGATTGGTAGAGACATGCAAAATTCGCGTTATTTTCTGACAGCTGACTAGACTCCAAGTGACTATAGGCTCCTTCGACGTCTCCCACTGGCCGATATTGTCGGGACTTGCCGCGGAGAACGCTTACACGGTAGGGAGGTCAATCTCTGTAGAGACGTAACACACGTAAATGACAACACATAAATGTCCATGGCCAATTGAATCGCAGATTATGCACAGTAATGTATAGGAAAGTGAAGTTTAGTCTGCTACCAAATGATAACGCGAATTTTGCATGTATCTACTGATTGGCAAGCCATTTTGCTGGCGTGTGCGACCAGGGGTGCCCATTCCCCGTCAAGACCCAATGCGCGAATCCTCCCCAAAATCCCCCCAAATTCCCCCTCCCGAACCACCCCCTCCCCGGGTAGAACTCAAGACGCTGTGAGTTAAAACATCCTATCCCTGACCATGAAGCAGAGATGCAGTTTTGCACTTACTACATTGAAACTAGTTGGTTCAAAACTCTTTTCACCAGTGGCTGTGCAGATCTAGCAGGGAAACTATCAGACCTGGCAACACTGTAGGCTTCTCGCCGCCGCACCTGCGGCTTGCAGCAGTAGACAAAAGGAAACCAAAGCGTTGCGATTGTATTGTCTCTTAACGAACGCTGTTCGCATCATACAAGCCTGGCGACCTGGCAGTGGTTGTTGTCTGGCAGAGCTGTTTTATAATTAAACCACACATTTGCGTATTACCGCACATTCAGCACACGAGCATGCGTTTGAAAATGTTCCCGAGAAAGTTATAATACTTTTATTACTATGGGTAGAGCTACTCATTTTTTGTTAAAGTAATTTTACCCCAACTTGTTTATGTACACTTCCGCAGCTTGTGCTGAAGAGTGAAATTCATGGAAGTTTAACTTACCTGCAGAATAGAATGCATGTTGATATCATTTTAGACACCATAAATATTTATTTTCTGGTACTGTTGTTGCAGATCGAATTGCAGTTCAGAAAGTCTATCCCGTAGTGTGTTTGTATGTGTATCTATTTTTGTAAGTTATTTAGATGTTTTTTTTAACTCTTTGGTTGTTTTTTTGTCATACGGGTTCGTACCAAATGCTAGTAGAAGAAGGTGCTGAAAACTTACAATTACCCATGCAAAATATTGCTCAAATTAACGGCCAATTATTTTAACTGTGGGAATTTTTGTGCTGAGAGGGGACTTTTGCCTTTGGAGAATGGGATTTTTACTCCTCTCACATTGGCAAAACACTGATCTGGCCTCGCACAAACAAAATATCTTCAGCTAGAAGATATCAAAACATGAATTGTTTGCAACAGCTGAGGTTACAAACTAACGAGGGACTGGGAAGGTCACCACTGCACACACTTCCCGAGTATCTAGACAAGGTAGGGACTGGAAATTTTCGCGAATTCAATGACCTGCGGGCTAGAATTCATTGTACTATGCATAGCCTACTAAATACCGGACTATTCGTCCACTAGCTGCTACTCAGTGGAACAGCAAACAGTGAACGAATAAACGGGCTTGAGTATGTATAGTACAATGGAGTCTAGCCTACAGGTCATTGAATTAGCGAAACTTTCCAGTCCCTAGACATGAGTCGTCTATACACGCAAAAATCACGGGTTTTGGTACACAACACATCTGACACGCCCAATGCACTGTGCAACGTTCGTTATTGGTCGACTCTCAGCCAAGTTGTCTGTGTCTCACTAAAAAAGTGTAAACATATGTATAGATGATGGTATACCGCGAAAATTTATTAGACCAACATACCCTTGAAACCATCATTGAAAAAAGAGTTTTGTTGTAGGTACCATACTTCTGTTAAAATAGGGACAACAAAACAGTTTGGTTATGGTACTACTCTGGACAGTTCCTTCAACAACCTAAAGAGCCTTGTTGTTACAAACCAGATGATAACTTCTACACAACAGACTGTTGAAGGAGCTGCCCAGAGTATTACCGAAAACCAAACTGGTTTGTTGTCCTTATTTTAACAGAAGTATGGAACTTACAACTATACTCTTTTTTCAGTGGTCGTTTATTGAGACATGTGTAATTGGGTGTTATACGTATGACATAAAGTAGCTGTCTGTAGACTAATAATAGACATCAAATATTACAATAGTAGGATTCTCAATGGCTTAGTTAAATAGGGCAACAGTTCACAAGCAAAATCCAGTCTTCTTTTCATAAGTTGGACGTACGTTGGAACCCAGCAAATAGTCAAGTTTTCCCGCGATATACCATCATCTCTGAACATATGTTATAGAGCCACGATTTTGTGGCGAAAATAATTTTAACTCCATTTGGTTTCAATATCCACATCTACAGCTCTGCTTCATAGCCAGTGATTGGACGATTCAGATCTCGCTTCTATTAGGGTTGTGGCTTGAGTATACACAGGCATAGGATTCTATCAGGTAGGTCATTGAACACGCAAATTATTATTTTACCTACTTGTAGTTCGCATATGTATTTTGCTCGAGACACCCTGAAGATGCCTGCTGCAAGATACGGCGAAACGTCGGTACGAGCTACCAACAAGACGCGGCTCCAGCCCGGAAGCCAAGACAACCAATACTTGCCTTGTTTATATAGACAAATTAACAGATAAATTTTAATAAAACTGAAATTTTGAGCTTTACACTAAATCCCATGGTACGTATGATGGAGAAATTCAATAGCCATGCTTCAGTGCAACGCAAAAGAGTAGTTAAACAGTTGGATGAATACTGGCTTTGAGAACTCAGGAAAGGCGACAAGACAGATGATGACGTCGTCTCAGGAGGATCGAATCGACGAACCAGGTCCGAGTGAACTAGACAGTTTTTTACCTCGCATTTTGAAAGTGCTTCGTGATCGTTCCTGCCCGTCAAGGACTGTCGGCCACGGTTCAAGGTCCTGACATTGCCGGAAGCGCTAGTTTCCGCGGGAGGTCTGCCTCGTTCGTACGGACGGTGAGTTATCGTGGGAAAATGTTACTGTTTATTTCGGTTCGATGTAGTGTGCACATGCCTGACGTATTTCTTTAATGCTTATAGGCCGCGGTAGGTGCCACGGTTAAGGGCGTTCACGTTACAGAACTATATATTTGCACGATATGGTGTTCGGCTTATAGACGTTACTCGTCACTACATTTCCCACTTTTAAAAAATTTTTAACTGTCATAGTTTTCCCATTATGACACGACAAAGTCAAAATTTGCAAGTTACGGGAACATGGTAATAACAAAAACCAAGTGTCTTACTCGAATTAAATAATTTACACTGAAATCAGATGTTATGAGCAACATGCTAAAAAATTCAAAAACACACAACAGTATTTTTTTTTTAATTGCCACAAATTAAGTAAATTGACATCATTTTCTGATTTTTTAAAAAGTACAAAGAAACCACAAGCATATTGCCCATAACACCTCATTTCAGCTCGCCGCTAGAACGCTTCATATCAAACTGAATATTTAGTTAAAAAGATGGTAAATGTAGTTTTAAATGGCGCTTTTAATAGCAGATTTATTACTGAATGGATAAATTTGCCACAATACTGAGGAAAGTATACTCGTTAGTTACGCCGATAAATTGTTATAGTTACAACAGTCTAAGAATGCCATTTTTAGCTATTCTGAAGGACAGCAAAACCATGATTGTAATATGCGTGCTACGTTTTTGAAATTTTAGAAAACTAGTTTTAACTGTGTGTTGTTTTCGTTGATAAACATATAGGTGATACGGTAAGCGGTTTCCCGTATAAAAAAGAAACATAGCACTCTACAACTCCGTCCATGTGCCAGGTAATAGGCCACTTCATCTAACCAACCTACCCGTGTCGACATCCGGCAGTGTTCGTGACGAGTATGGGGAAGGAGCAGGGGGTCTGGTTATTTCTAGTTTTACACGCATGCCAATATCGTTATCTTCGGCCCAGTAACTTAATTTACACATTTCCTTCCCCTTATACGAGGATTATCAAAACCACAGCTGGCGCCCCGAAGAGACACATTTCACGTTCACCGGACGCCCGCTCGTGATGTCTATCGTCCCCGGCGACGTCCCACGTGCCAAAAAAAAAAAAAAAAAAACAACCAAATAGCGATAAAACTCACTGAGCAAAAGACAACAACTTTCTAATGCATTCTGCGCCTCTTCGACATGGATTCAACTCCTTGGAAGCTCGAGCTCATTAGCATAACAAATAAACTCGCATCCGGTCGTCGCGAGTAGATAAATTAGACGGGCCTACATTTCCCTTCGTCCTTTCCTTCACGAAATGCTTTGGTGGGCGCAGCCATTGCTAATTTGTGCTTCGTCTGGCGTAACTGCTGCAGGATGTGTGTACATGTGTGTGTTGGGTGGAGGGGTGTTTTAGAAAAGCGGGGTGCCTGACTGAGGTGTGAGAGGCACATGTATTCTCTCTCGCTCTCTCTATTTCTCCTCAGTGCGAGGAAAGAAATGGGCTTATCGCGCTGTGTTCCCGCAGTAACTTTCAGAACTCATCTTCTCTCGACTGCGCTTGGTCAATGAGACACGATAAGAAAAGGGGGAGGAAACGGGAATAAGATGCGCGCACACGGTTTCTTCCGCCTTTCTCCCGCGAATTATAAATTCCTTCACCCCTCAACCCCTTCTTTCGTACACCACTTACGTCTCACCCCCTCCCCACTCCCTTGCACCCTCACACTACCCCCTGCCCGGAGCTCCACGGGTCGTTTATCTAGCCTTTCTCTTTGCACATTTTTCACTCAGGCGAACGTTGCCCGTGTGTGAAACACCATCCGAAAACAATGTGGCATATTTTTCCCTTTCTCATATCTCCCGTCACGTTCACCTAGCGTAATTGGCCACATCCGGCTTAAACTCCCACCATTGTTTTTTTTTAGGCCGGCGTAAATATTTTTATTGAATATATCCAAGGCGAATAAACAAAGAGATAAGCATGTGGCTAGAACACAGTTAAAACGTTTTCTTCGCAGATATGAAAGAATTTTCTTTGAAGATATTTAGCTCGTAGTAAGGAAATCTTGCCATGCAGCAAGAAAAATATGAAAAACTTGGGGTTGGTGTAGTTAAAATTTTTTCTTATAAAAATCTTCGATAATATAAGATTCTTTGTAGCTAAGACAGTTACTTTTTAAACATAATTATTGTGTTAAAATGCCACATCTAACTTCACTATAGAGATTTCTGTTTAACTATCTTATTGATTGAAAACAAGTTATTTTTACGTTTAGCGAAGTTAAGGCAAAATTGCTTTGTTTATCACTTAACCACAGTACCTAACCGTACAACTTCTGAAATAATTTTACAAAATAAGTTTTTAAATAAGCAAGGCAAAATGTCTAAAAACTACAAATCATAGAATAATACACAGATATTTACTAGATCTGGAAAAAAAAATTCTCAATGCAGAATCCATTCACCCTACAATCATACACACATTCTTGACACCACCACTGTCACTTAACACTTTCTTTGCGGCAAATTGGCTCATATTTAAACATTTTTCTTTGCAGCAACAAACATTTTGTTCTGACAAAGGAAGTATGAGAGCGTATATAACATGACCTTGGCGCACCTGTGTGTGTTCGACACGACGTAGCAGTCCCCTGAATATGAAAACAGGCCGTGTTAAATTCAGCAGCGCTCCGTGTTTGTGGTAGTGAAGGGTTAGGGGACATAATCATGACCGATCGTAAAAGAAGACGTCACGACGCTGAACGGAGCGCCTCGTGTTTCGTTAAGCCGCGCTGCTGTTTACGACTGTCGCTGGTCGCAGGTGAAACCCAGCCGCCGATCAAGATTGCCGTTCAAGTGCTTCGATTAGGCGTGTCTGCGACCATCTTTTTTTGTCGTATATATTTCTCGGTGTGGGCCGTAAGTTTACAAATATGGCAACTGAACTGAAACAGGCTTATGCTAAGATGGTAAATACATTAATTGGAATTGGCAGGTTTCACGTGTGTGTGTATATATACATACTCACATACGTACATACATATATGAATAGGATACATACATACATGCAGACATACGTTCATACATACATAAGTGTCGTTGAAATGAAACAGGCTTATGCTAAGATGGTAAATACATTAATTGAAATTGGCAGGTTTCACGTGTGTGTGTATACATACATACGTACATACATACATATATGCATAGGATACATACATAAGAGTCGATGACTTTTGAACACGTTGGGTGAGTTTGTGACATTTCAATAGATTATTGTTTATGTCTATGGTATCCCTGAATGAATTAATTTACGTGCGATAAGTTACAAACAATAAATATCTACACGACATTCAGTTAATATTTACTCTCAGTTGACAACTGTGGAAAATAAAAAATATAATTTAATTAATGTTTACAGTTGTCAGCTCTGTGGAAAATAAAAATATAATAAAAATATAAAAGTAGTCCTAACTAAAGTTGCCTTTGATTACGGTGTGAGTGTGATTGTGTGCGTGTGTCTATAAATAAATAAATAAATAAATAAATATGTATATATATATATATATATATATATATATATATATATATATATATATA
>PNEQ01017079.1:0-25012 GCA_003012365.1 Medauroidea extradentata | reverse complement strand
TTTTATGCTTAAATAATGTTTTGAACTGAGTGTCCATGTCCAAGTTGCCATAGTAACCGAGAATGTTATGGCCAATAGGAGCAAAAGACAAGAAATAAGGGATGGTCTGCAGACACCCTCATGGGTATAGTGGGGGTAAAAGGAGCGTAGGGGTAGTTGGTGGTACAACTGACGAAGTAGGTGAACTGTCCGTCCCCCGAGCCATTCGCCAACTCCCCCTCCCTTCCACCCCCCTCTCGCGCTGCTATCTGTTGAGAACAAGAGGAACTTCTTGTCCAGCCTACCATCTCCAAACGCCAGCCAAGAAAACTACAGAACAAGCCCTTAAGGTTCGGTTCGACCCACCATACTGAATTATTTTATTTTTCAATGCCAGTTTAGGTACCATTTTTATCGGTCTACTCATAATTTTATGCGCCGTTAAAAATGCAACTGCCATGCCATAGCAATAGTTGCACATAGTAAATAGAATATATACATTAGTCGCAAATTCCACATTTTCCATCTCAGAATTAAAAAAGAACGAGAAGTTATCTAATAGGGTGAGTGATGTAATATATTAATATTGTATGGAGATGGTACCCGATGGCGCTATCACACCAAGGTTA
Source organism: Medauroidea extradentata (assembly GCA_003012365.1). NCBI lineage: Eukaryota > Metazoa > Arthropoda > Insecta > Phasmatodea > Phasmatidae > Medauroidea > Medauroidea extradentata. The sequence continues at coordinate 24,404 of PNEQ01017079.1, read as the reverse complement.
GAGTTCTGACTGGTCGCCTGTTGGCAATTGTGAGTAATACCGAGACTTAGGGATATACGTCATTAAGATATAAAACAATAAAGCAAGCAGATTTTTTAATGTAAGCATTACGGATACCCGCCCTATAAATACTTCGGGAGGTGAGACTACACAAAAAATACAAATTTTTATACCAAATTACAGACAAAATTATGATTGACAGCCATTAAATTGCTTACAATTTTAACTGTCATTTGATTACTTACGATCTTTGTATGAGGTATTATAGTCCAGTATGTAGATAATATCATAGAAGTAAGCTTTTTGCTTGATTTCAGATCTGATAAGTTGTAATTTATAACTGTAAACCCAGAAGTTCAACAGCTAGAACAGTTATAAAAACTAATGTTGCGTCAGAAATTTCAAAGAAAGTTCGTAGTTGCCGCAGATCAAAACGTTTGCGACATCTTCAAAGTTCAAGACGTGGCCGGTAGAAAAAGTGGAGGAGGACAGCTTTAAAACAATTTACGCAACTATTATGTGGATAAATTTTTCTCGTCTGGACGCGCGCCAACTGACCTGTCTGCTGGAGGGATCCCGAGGTGCCATGGGGCGAAGTGTGGCGAGTCCACTGGCAGGATGCTGCAGTGTGGATTACTGTCGGGGTGTGTACATAAGGAGTTCCAGGTGCAGTGACCATCTGCAACACGACGCGTCTCTGGATGGCGGATAAGGGATCCCAGCTTGCTGGGGTGGCTGTAAATACTCAATACCAGCCCGTGGACCAACTGACGGGAGTCATTGAAATGTCATCATGGATAGTTGTAGTGAGAAGAGTGGGTGGACATGAAGTCTGGACGTATGTGCCAGTCATGCTGAGGCAACTAAAACCGAACTGCTTCTACAGCTTTTCTTCACATCGCTACAACATCGCCAAGGCTGCTGGTTATCTGTGAAATGTTCTTTCTGCTCAACGTGGGATGAGATACCTGCTTGACTGAATTAACGACCTGGTAGGCACCAACGAGCTCCGGTGACAGATGCTACGGCACTGCACAGAGGATTGCATAAACCTTCTCCAAGCTGGTTGGAGGGGGCTTCACATAAGTACTCCAAGTACAGCGGCAAGCTAGGCCCCTTTTCCTTCTGGAAAGGCTGTCCGCAACATTTTTACTGCCGGCAGCAGGTTTCCTCCAGTTTTGACGCTGGTTTACTGCTGACTCTCACATCGTAACTTCAAAAGGTTGCATGGGACCAAACCGTGGCCCTTGCAGTATCTCCCTTGCGCTTGGCGCACTGCAGGCCACGGCATTTCCCTCCTATTCTTAACTGAGTGAGATGGCAACTGCACGGCCACCAATTTATATTATAACAATTAGCATATAGCCAAGTAGGCTGGCACATACTTCCCCCTAGCTAACCTCCATTATCGGGAAGTCCTGGCAAGCCAGCTGGCAGGTCGGGGATATTCCATATGTATATAGTATATAATTTCATTACACTGTGATTGTTGAGAGAATGTTTCCATGTACGAGATGAAAACTCTCGTACAGATTTTTTTTAGTTTGTGTCGTTATAATTAGGATATTGTGGACAGTCACTTATTCCATACGAAAAAAAAGTACCTAAATTGGCCACTTCTGGACCAAATACGAACTGTATATAGTTCTATATCCTAAATACAATATCTGGCCAATTTCAGTTCTGGTTCAGATGTACTTTTTCATTTCCCAGCACGTGCAGTTACATCTTTACAATCAACGAATAAAATATTCATACCGAAATTTAAACACTAAGAAAGCTTTTAAAAAGGCATAATTTAAAGTCGAAACTGGAATGGTGCTAATTTACATTAATATGAAAACAATACATTTGATATTACAGTTTCTAAACAATTTAACCACATTGTTACATTACTTATATGTAAAGCATAACATTTACTTGTTTTTTAACAAACTGAATTTTATGAAATGTTATTTGTTTTAAACACATTTAATTTACTCTTTGTGTTAGTGATATTAAAATGTTTTATAGCTGACTTTATGATTTTAAAATTCGTTGCATAAAAATTCAACAAATAAAATGACAAAATGGTACATGATCATTAATAAAAATTGCCAATTCGGACACCGCTCGAGAATGAAGTCGACAGAAGTAGTATTGATAAGGATTCTACTGCAACAATTTATTGAGTTGCTTTTATAAACACTGTGTATTAAATGTTTATGTTCGGGAGGATTGTTTTTATCACACTACGAACAAAATAATAAAGGGAAAAATCCTTAAAAACCACACTTGGCTAAATATTGTCAGTAGTCTGGGTGTAGTAAAATAATTAAAGTAAATAATAATAACGAAATGTGTCGTTGGACAAAATGCTATATCAAACACATCTATCGCTTGGCTGGGCAGCCACAGAAGAATTTTATTTTGCCTGGTGACTCCAGCCATAAATCTGCTGGGAGGCTGGGTGTTATGTATTATAATGTGTGTGTATGGAAATGGCAATAGTATTTTGGACCGTGTAAAGTTGGACACACTGGATGTTGTGTAGACAGGAAGAAGGTTAGGTTGGACAGACAGGTTGTTGTTGTAAACTAGTGCAGTAATGGCGGCGGTACCGAATGGTTTACATTGGACGCGATCCAGTTAGGATATGATATTGGCGACGAGAAAATCGGAATTTACGTGTGTAAATGATTGCGGCATGATGGTGAAACGTGGAAATACTGGCAATGGCACTAGTTTCGTCGCTCGGCGAATTTGTTCCGGGCCGGGATACGTGGAGGACGTATTCCGAACGATTGCAATTTTATTTTTGGCGAACGAAATCGAAAAGGATGAGGAGAAACAGGCAATATTTTTCAGGGTATTTGGGGTAGAAGTGTATGATTTGGTAACGTCATTAATAGCCCCGAAGTCAACACTGGAAGTACCCTTGACCAAGGTGTTGGAACTACTAACAAACCATTTCAATCCCAAGCCCAATGAAATAGTGGAAACCTTCAAGTTTCATAAGATGGACCAGGGGGAAGGAGAGTCAGTTGCATAGTATGTGGCTGAGTTACGGCGATTATGATCACATTGTAACTTCGTCGGCCTGGAAAGGATGCTACGGCATCGTCTTGTGTGTGGGGTGCGAAATAAGGCACTGCCGCATTCACTGTTGGCAAAATCGAAGTTAACATTTAAGGAAGCACTGGCCATGGCTACGGCCACAGAAACGGCTGGCCGTAATGTGATTGACATTCGAGGTAGGGTGGAATAGGTAGCAGAAACAATGAACAAGCTGGCAGTGAGTGGTCACAAGATGTTGTCCCGGTCATAATAAGTATCTGAGAATATTAAATCCACACAGGAAGAAAGAGTCTGCTGGAGATGCAAAGGAGAACATCGACCAGAGCAGTGCAGTTTGCAATTTTTGCTCCAAGCCAGGCTGTTTGGAACGAGCATGCATTACAAAAAAGAAAGGGGCCATGAAGGATACGAAAAAAATCCCAAGGATCTAAGGAAATGAAAAGTAGGACACACAATATGGCAAAAAATCTAGAGCCAGATGACCTGGAAGAATCACAAGGATATAGTTTGTATAAAACAAATGCAAGTCCCCAAACCAAACCACCAGTGTTAATGGAACGGCTGTTGAATGGCAAGCGACATATTATGGAAGTGGACACAGCAGCTGACCATACAATCATTAGCATGGAAACATTCAAGAAACTGTGGCCAGAGCAACCACCACTACAGGAAGTGAGGTTAGCACTTCGGACATGGTATCAAGAAATACTGAAAGTAGTGGGGTTATTTGAAGCAGAAGTGAAAACCAAAAAACAGAAGTTATGTTACCTCTATTGGTAGCAGATGGCCAGGGACCCAGTTTGTTAGGCAGGAACTGGGTCGAGCCTTTGGGAATATATATGCAGGGGGTGTATACAGTGACTGAAGACGAAGTAAGATATAAGATTAGACAACACATATCAGTATTTGACAATGCAGAGTTGGGCCAGTATGTGGGACCTCCAGTCACAAGTGAACTACAAGCAGATGCAAAGCCCATATTCAGAAAGAGTCGTTCTGTGGCCTTTGCTCTACGAGACAGTATCAGTATGGAAACTGACAGGTTAGTGGAAAGAGGTGTTTTAGTACCTGTGACATTTTCTGCATGGGCCACTCCTATTGTACCACTTCGAAAAGCTGATGGAACAGTCCGCATATATGGGGACTACAAATGCACGGTCAACAATGTTTTTAACAATAGCATTTATTCTTTATCCACTATTATTGAAGCATTTGCGAACCTGACAGGTGGGATAATATTTACCAAGTTGGACCTTGAAGAAGCATATCTACAGCTCTCTTTGGATGAAGCCACTTCCAAGGTAAAAACGATAAATACAATGAAGGGGTTGTCCCGAGTGAAGCGTATACTTTTGAAGTTAGCAGTGGCCCAGCAATTTTTCAGCTGTAAATGGAAACGTTGTTAGCAGGAATTCCTAGGGTAGTTGTGTTGATCGATGATATTCTGATTACTGGAAGTAATTTAGAGGAACATTGGAATAGGGTTAGTGAGTTTCTGGCAAGAATTAACAAGGCAGGGCTGAGATTAAGGAAGGCAAAATGTAAGTTTGCAGCAGAAAGTGTTGTGTTTTTGGGGTATCGAATTGATGCACAAAGGGTGCTTCCTACAGAGAGAAAGGTGGAAGTCATCCATAGGGCCCCAGCACCAACATCATGGAAAGAGTAACAATAATTTTTAGGGCCTCTGAATTTTTATGTGAGGTTTTTGAAGGATAAAGCTTCAGTCCTAGATCCCCTGCACTGGTTGTTGGATTTCGGTAAGTCGTGGGAGTGGACCCAAAAGTATGATGAGGCCTTCCAACAAGCAGTCATTGCTCCAGTCAAACATGATGCTCACACACTATGACCCACAAAAGCCACTTATTTTGATGTGTGACGCATCAGAATATGGGGTGGGGCAGTGCTAGCCCATGTGATGGAAGATGGCAGAGAAGCACCAATTGCATTTGGGTCTAGAATCTTGCATAAGCAGGAAAGGAACTATTCCCAACTAGACAAAAAAGCATTAGCCACTATGTTTGGGTAACTAAATTCCGACAGTACGTGATGGCACGACATTTTATAATTGTTAGTGACCATAAGCCATTGCTACATCTTCTCGATCCATCCAGACACCAGATATTCAGTCCCCTAGGTTATTACGTTGGAGTCTCTGGCTCGCCATGTTTGACTATCACTTAGAGTACAGAGCAGGCACCAAAATCAGTCATGCTGTTGCATTAAGTTACCCTTGCAGTCAGATAATTTCAACATCCCAGTGGTTGGAGATGTTTTGATGCTGGAAGCACTGCCAGAGCTACCTGTGGTGGCTGATAAAATTGCACGAGAAATGGAAGAAGACCCCGTATTGGCTGAGGTGAAACATCATACGTGAAATGGTTGGATGGATGACAAAGTCCCAGTGGAGCTCCACCCATACTTTGTGCGCAAAGATGAGTTGTCTGTGTACAAAGGATGTGTGTTGTTGAGGAATAGGATGATTATCCCACCATTTCTAAGAGCACAGCTTCTACAAGTACTCCATGTAGCTCATGATGGAATTGTGAGGTCCAAAGTGTTAGCTCGTAGCTACATGTAGTGGCCCAAAATGGATGCTGATATTGAATGGACAGTCGGTCAATGTGTGCAATACCAGCAGCAGTAGGCCAATTCCCCCCTCCCCCCCCTAATTGAAGGGTAGCACTTGGGATCCAGAAACAAAACCTTGGGTGAGAGTGCATATGGATTTTTTTGGTCCTTTCCGAGGACAAGTGTTCGTCATAGTGTTGGATTCCGAATAGTTTACATTGGACACGATCCGGTTAGGATATAACACTGGGCTTAGTAAAAATATATAAATTAAAATTATTTAAAATGTGAAGAGTAATTGCGAAGTAAATTTAAGTGTTGATTTAATGTAAACTGGGGAATGCGTGTATTGCTGAATTCCAGCTATGTAAGCCTACGAGGTGGAAAGACAAATAAATATCACTAATAAATAAACAAGCTATTGACAGAACCACAATGATAATAATCAATAAACATGAAATAGACTTTGTAAATATTAAGTCGAACTATGGGGAAAATAAATACATAGCTCCTTAAGTAACATAAAAAAAATGAATGAACATAAAATAAGAAAAGACTTCCACCTTGTAACCTAGCGACATAAATAACTATTGTTTGGTAGAGCACGACAAACCAACTGAAATAAGAAAACGAAACGAATTCGCTTGGCCTACATGCGATGCGAGGGGTAATGTGAATCGAACACGTACTATAACACCCCATATTGGTCGCGTCTCCTATCTTGTAGTGTGCTTAATTGTGCTCGTCGACCTTGTCACATACGATTAACTATTAATGAAGTAGCTTAATTAAGATACATGTTCTGCAATTAGGGGCTAACAATTAATGTTAAGGGAACTACAGATCGAATACTTGCAATAAAAGAATGAATTTAAGTAATTGAAGTATATTACAAAATACTACAATAAAATTTTACAAAAAATATTGTAATAAATTATAGATATTCAAAAATTGTGTACAATTCGGAAAAGATTTTTGAGCGTGAACATACAAATAGATCTTATCAAATGTAATGAATGGGTTACATTAATAATTTTTAACTTCAAATTATCCACAAAGTAGTGGTGTCTGATTATTACAATAAAAAAATAAAGTTTAAGGAGATTGAGTAATGATAAAACATTAAGAAAACAATGATAATACTGACCAACTGCAAATTCACGAGAAAAGGAATCCACGACTATTACAACAAAACCGAACATGGAAACTAGGGGAATAACAAACAGAAGGAATACTTGTGGTTTAGTTGTTCCTGTCCAATGAAGTCACATCCATCTCAGGGCTACTTGAAGTCTTCTTATTTAATGGTAAAAAGTTTAATGTTAAATGAATACTCGAAATAAACTTAATAATAAAAAAAAACATTATAGTGTCCTTTAATTTTCTGCTGATTTACCTGAAGTCATAGAGGCTCTCGAAAAGATTTCTGGTTGGATAATCAAGTTAGTAGCTGGGAAAGCATCATCATTGGTAGCAGCTTTGTGTGGTAGAAAATTTCTGTTCGATGTATTTTGCTTTAGTGATGTGCTGGCATTCACTCTCCCTTTGAGTAAAATCGTTCAAAAAGAATCTCTTGACATGCATCATGCCTCTGAAAGTATTAAGAATGTTGCATCAGTTTTGGAGAGTCTATGTATTGATGCCAAGGATTATTTTAGAGGAATTTATACTCAGGTAGAGGAGATTGCTGTAAAACTTGATGTTGAGCTTCAAAAACCCAGAACTACTGCGCGACAGATTCACCGAAGCAACTACGCACTGCAGTTAGACTCTATAGAGGATTATAACAGGGTTTATGTAAGATTTTTAAATGTCTGTTGCAACGGGAGTTTAAAATTGAAATTTATTGGGTTGTGGACATATGCCATTGCTAATGTTTAGCTGAATGACAAAGTACGAAAATGAACAAAAAAAAAAAAGCAAATTTAAAACACACACAAAAATATAAAAAAGCAATCCCAGAGGAATTCTTTCAATTTTTTTTCTAAATAAAAGTTACATTAGACAGCAAAGAATTCTAGAAATGGAATTCAGTCGACTATCGCCACAACACCCAGACACAAAAGATAGACACAAATATAGAACAAGATTCCCAATATGAAACAAGGTAGAAATATACGAAAAACAGTGAACAGTGGACAACAAACACAAGATGATAGACAACACAATACAAGTTAAAACCATCGAAAAACTGCAACGTTTCGGGGATTGGATCTATCCCCGTCTTCAGGCTGAGCCACAGCTGGTCGGAACACCATGTTCTGCAATTCCAGATTTCTGGATTTCACACAAACGGTTTTTTGTCTTTTTTAGTTACATAAAGTTTAGCTCAGAATATTTTAAGAGACATAGGACGGTTCAATAGACATGTATCTTTAATATTAAATTATAAAATAATACAGTCACCTCTGAAAGTTTCATACAGGCGGCTGAGGCACGTTCCTAGGATGCACCCAGGATTTTGGCTTGGGGTAGGCACGAGATCTAATAAACAAATTCAGAAAACTACAGAGGAGAGGGAGAACTCGACAAAACTCTTATACATTACAGTGTATCAGTTGAGAAACATGTGAACACACCATTCTGACAATTGTCTCGCAACATACATGTAGAACACATAAACATTAGAAACTTAGTTCCTTTTGGTGGGAGCATGTGCTATAAGTGCCACCCCCCTGGGTGTATCCATGGGTGTGTTGTTGGTGAGAAGAAAGCACACCAGTTCAGTGACTTGCCCCTACAGGCTAGGGAGAGGCGTGATGCCCACGTTGTCTCGTCCTTATCGCTCTTGTAATTATAGACCAAGAACGCTCAGAAAAGTTCACCCAAACTGCCATCTTAAGAAATTAAAAATTCCCTCTCCAACAATTGCCTATAGAACCAATTTGACGTAACCATCACATTTTAATAGCTAATGTATAAAATGCACACAAAACAAAACCTAGCCCTATGTAAAAGAGCATAAAACTTGTCTACATGTAAACATTGGTCTTCTTCCACAATGAACTACAGCATGCCTTATGAATGGCCAGCAGTCAATAACACAGCTGCTTTGTCTGCTGAAGCTGCACGTGTATGTTTTTTAATTGAAGTAGGCCTACACTCGTAGCAACAATGGATCTCGGGTTGAAAAGTTAAGATGCTGTACTGAATAGTAGAATTGCTTTGTAATATTTAATGATATGGGAACAAGGATGCTGTGTGTTCAGTGGTCCAAAATAGTACACATTCGTATCTTTTATTAAAAAATATGATTATCTATGTAGGTCTTTAGAGTCTTTAAAAACACTCTCATTTGTGACACAGTAATATGTTACTTACAAATGGTACATCAGCCATTAGGTGCTGTAAAAAACGGTGTGCTGAAAGTTCCTGTGCTAGTTCCATTACTGTATCTAATTTTATCATATTACACCAGTGATTATTAACTGAAAGGACTAATTTAAGTGGACCTACCTACCCTTTTATCTGTTATCACATTTTTCCATCACAGAACCCTCTTCATGTCAGTGGTAGGCTACATTGTACGCAAACGATGTGAACATGATCTACATTGCTTCGCTACATATAGTAACAGTACACATACAAAAAACTGGATTCAATATAACAAAATAACTATCACTGAAACTACAAAAAACTACACATTTTCAATAAAATAAAGTACGCTAAGGGTAAGTTGTGAACAATGTGGAATTTTAATATTACATAAATACAAAAAAAAAGTCAAATATAATAAGGTCATTTACAGTTACCGGGATTTTGGAAGCCAATATAGAAATAAGCTGGAAAAGAGCAATCCTAGAGATCAGTTTTTGCCACCTTTACAAGCAAACATTTCGCTAGAGTGAGGTACATTTACTAAGCGCAATGTCTCTCGTTACCGAATGTACAAAATTTAAATGACAGATATTATGCCTCAAAACTGTCTCTCATGGGAAAGGTTTTTGCCCATAATGTTGGCAAAATATTTTGTCTGGGTCTACTCTGTTCTGATCTCTGCATAGTGGCTTCGAGGAACCTGATTTTTTAAATTATTACATTAAGTATTGATTTGTGTATCACGCCTTCTTAACATGGAGATGTAGAACAACAGCCTACACTTTGCATTTGACAAACTTTTTAATGGCGCCACCCATTATCCACTGTTCCACAGTAAGTTCTACAGCAAAAATTAAAGACGTCCATAGTAATTAGCCTTGCTGAATCTACTAAATTGGTGGTGCAGTAAACAGTGCGTTGGAGCAGTTACTGAACTTTCACATCACATTCTGCAGGATCCTGAGTTAATTTTCATAATTCACTCCAGGTGAGTGTTGGGGTTATTCCTAAACCAAGGCCCTGTTTGAATCCATTACGCACATCTATTAAAAGGTTGACTTGATCATGTGAATGCAAGTATTTAATAAGTATTAATGTCAGAAATTTAATTCAATTAATATTACCAATTATATCTCGCAAAAATATCATATTCGTGCGACAAACAAGACTGTGCCAAGTTTCTCTTACTTACAACGTGATTACATCTAGAATGTATAAATTCCTTCGTATGGAATAATGTACTGGTAATTTTCAGCCAACTGCAAAATAACTTCTATTGGCAAAACTGCAGAAGAAAAGCAATTCAAATATTTAAGTAAATGTGACTCACGTTACTAATGTTTTAAAGTACCAGCTATGTTATCTCAAAATCTTTACAATATTCAAGCTTCAGTAGCAGACAATAAACTGTTTAAACAAAACAGTGTGCTGTAAATCCATCATAGTGTTTTTGTGACAAAACAAAGAAGTGTCAAGTGGTAAAACAGTTGACTTCAATCAATAGGATCTAGGTTTGGTTCCCAGTAAGGACTTCCTGATTTTGGTTTTACATTTTCCTGCAACACTCCACACATGCACTGTGTTAGTGCCTAACTATAGGACACAGCAGGTTGCTGCCACATTTCCTATTTATCTGAGCTACCAGTTCTGTCTCAAATGATTATGCTGTCCATTTTTAAGCCCTACGGAATGTGACAGTGTATGACTTCAGACTAATACAGTTTAAAACAATGTCCCATTGTCACATGTTGAGTTTCAGGGAGTGCAAATAGTTATTTAAAATAAGCTGCCTGGCTAATTGGGTGTTGAACATTGCTGAAGCGGGTTAGAAATACAGATTATATGGTTTCCCATTATGTGTGTTCCCAGTGCACTGTTCACTTAAAACACATTTCAGAAGAGGGTTGTTGGGTACTGTAAAGAAATTAAAAAACACAACTTCCAAGCTGTCCGACAACAAAAAAGTGTCATTTCTACCAAGTCATCGCGCATTCTAGTAAGCCTATTTAGATTTACAATAAATTATTCAAAAATTCTATATAATGTACTCTACCGCAGATTTTTTTAACAACGGCAGGGTCATCGCCTAAAGACCTATAGGCTACATAGTTCCAGTAACGTGACAAACACTGCACACCTTACATGTAAGAGCAATGTGGGTGATCAGGCAAGGTATTCAGTGATACTCTTATCATAACTTTGCTTCCGAGCCTCCAATGTGTTGTAAGAAGCTCCAGGTAGGTGGTGCACATCAGACCACACAACGGCTTCAAATTTGAGATGGCTATGTTGTTGATTTACATTGTTTGAAGCATTTTAACTATTCGAACAAGTTTACTTATAGACTATAGAAGCATGGGAATGAGTTCGACAGTAATTAAATGGAAAAGTGGGAAAAAGAAAAAGGGGGAGAGGGTACATCATCACACTGCATTTTAATTTTTCCCCCGCAAGTAGAGTTATGGAACAACAGAGGATAGGATTATGTTTTCAATTTTTTTTAATGATGTAGAAAATGTTAATTTTGAACAGTAAAGCTCACAGACTTTTAACATTTCACATTAAATAAAGACATGCGAGTGGAACATATTTTAAAAATTCATTCATGCACACAATTTGTATCACAACTTTATACGTTCTTTGTTATTACCACACTTTCATTTATGCTAGTCACTGAAAAATATAAATTATTTATTTCAAATGTATAATGTTTATTTTATAACACCTGGTGACGAGCAGACTCCTCCACATCCCCACAGCGCCAATCCTCCAGTCCCTTCCTAAACCTTCCAACCTCCCTCGCAGTCACTAACTCATTCCGCAGTGCATTCCACTACCTCAACATCCCCACCAGCATTGACTGTCTACTCCTCTCCATTCTCTTCCACGCCCTTCTCACTGTTGTTTCCTTGCCCCTGAAAAGTTCCCTTATCTTGCAGGCCAAACCACTCCATCCACCCTCACCATTCATCAACTTAAAAAACCTGACCAGTCATTCCAATCTCCTCCTGTCCCTCAACGGTCTCCATCTTAGTTTCTAAAAATACAAGGTTGATTAAAGAGCACCTGTTGGGTTACAATATTGAAAATGTGAAAGTATGACTTAATGCTGTACAGGACTTATAATTTACAGTACTTAATTTGAAACTGCTTTGTTGCGATTAGGTTGCAGACTATTTTATGGCGTATTCTAGTTTACAAGTAATTATTTTTAATGGTGAGCAAAAAAAAATGTTTTTCTTCTCGCTTTAAAATATATTCTTTAACAAATGAACCGAAATTTGTCAGACCTCTGGAAATTGATTTTGAGATCATCGAACCTTCAACTACAAATTTCCATTATCAGTTTATATATCCTTAAAACAGTTAAAATAAATTCAACACATGTAACATACACACAATGTCTATGCACAGATATTGCTTAGAATTTTATTATGTCTTTGACATTCAGTTAATGTAAATATTTAAATAAGTAATTGTGCTAGTGTAGTAATAATCATCTGTGACTAGTGTTAATTTAAATTTTTATGTTTGTTAAATGTATGATATATTTTCAGGAAAAGTTGTAGTAATCATAAATTTTTGTAAAGGCTCTTACTAGGAAAAACGTCTTTTAGTTTAAAAATCAGGTCAGTTGCAGACCACACATTAATCGATTTTTTCTAGTAGAAAGAATAACTTACATTTTCACTGCGTTTTTCGAAGCAGAATTTTTGCCTTCACTTTGGAATCAACAAGAAAGAAAATTTTTTATTATAGAACGTCGAAGGGAAGAAAAATGAAACGAAAATCCACACAGAGGTCCAGCTACGAAGACTTTCTCGAGTAAGACTATGCCTCAAGATGATTTTTTCTGCCTTATAATTGCTTTTGAAGAGAATCTACGAGACCTGGCGTTGCATTTGTTCGTGTTGGAAAGCAGCGGGGAAATTTTTTCTACGACTGAAGAGTAGAAGATAACCAGGCCTTCTCGTTGCCGTCTTCCAGGAAATATGTTGGGCGAATCCTAGCCTAGCATTACCTCTTACTGGCCAACTGGGAGAAGAATTTTACGACGTGGGGTACCACGTTTCCCTTGATACCAATATCATTTTATAATTTCGAAACTCAGGAGGGTTTTCGAAATTTCTTTCTTCACGGTGAAGACTTCAACGGTAAGCAGTCCCAGCCCTCCCGCATCGACAAGAAAAAAATTCCAAACCATGAAATAGTTTCAGAAAGCGTGGACAACTATTCTTAAATTTAAATTTTGAGGAAATTTTTTTAAAGTAGTGCAAAATATGTTTAACCCCACGAATACTCTGGATAAGATGTCTCAAGCTGAATCCTCACAATTTTCGCAGTATTTCTTAAAAACGAACAGAAGAATTACTCTAAATTATATAGCCACAAAGCAAAGAAGTTTGAAAGAAACGTTACCCTACCATTTTAGCTAATATTGTGGAGGAAATAATTAAATTTATATTTTTCTTTGACTCATCACACTGAACTAACATCCAACATTTAATTTTCAATTTTATTTTAATACAATTTCACAATCTAGTAAGAGTCTAGGAAAGCAAATATTTAATTAGTACTCAAATTTGTTTCCATTTCTTAAGTTACAATCTCTCATAATTGCAATGTCACTGATTGTTCTTTTTTTTTTTTTACAATAATGCGTTACAGAATCTTATTGATGATCCAATTTTTGTTTCTTAATGGGCCCTACTAATATTATTTTAGTGTTATATGTAATAAATTTGTTTCTTTTCACACCACTTGTTTTCTCTCAGTTTATCATAATTGTTTCAATTAATTTTATTTCACCAAGTCGTTCAACCCTGGGCTCATACGCTAGTAAAATAATTGGTAAGCTATATCTGCCCAAGTTAAAGTTTTTATTTGGAGATATTACAGAGAGTTAAAGTGGAGAGAGCAAGGTTATGTTACACACATAATAATTTCAAAGGAAAATCACAAAATTGTAAAAGCATTTACTGGGAATTAACGAAGCTGAAAAGTGACCTTTTTCCTCAACAGGACTGCTTACGAATTCGTACCCAAGTATCATTTTTGACCATTTGTACATAAATTACAACTTCTCAAACTAAATGCAAAGCTATAAAAACAAGAAAGTATCAAGTTATCGGACAAATAGCGAGTCGCCCTTGCTTTATGGCTTGAATGAAACTTTAAAACATGTTCTACTTACAATTGTTTCACCTGTTAGTTACGCCCTATACGGCATAAATGTGTTTTCACAGCCAAACGCTGCGCGTATTCCAAGACAAACATAGTCATTTATGTATTTCACTTCTCAAAATTGACAAGAAATTAATTTCACTTCCAGCAAAATAAATAACGTGTGTCCGCTTCCATTGTAAACAGCCGGTGCAGCAGCAAGTGTTCGGTAATGTTCGGGGGCTGATTTTTCGGGGACCTTCGGGCGTGCAGAGAGTTATGTGAAAAGAGCTTCACCCGTCGATGTGGTGTTGTGTGGTTCTGAACTACTTCTTCTGTGATTGGACAGCTGTGACTCCAATGGTTGGCCGGCTAGTATGGTGATCATCGCGCCCCCGTGGTGCATACGTTTTCCCGGCAAACCCCCAGAGACTTCAGAATAGAGGGCAGCACCTTCTTGGAACTTCCTCTGCACGTCAATTTGCTGTTTGTTTTATGACGTCACCCGAAGAAGACCGAGTATTTCGGAACTGGCAAAGTGTAACGATCAATGAGCTATCGTTGGTAACGAAGTTACGTTTCTGAATATTTCGCCACCAAGATTTTCCGACGCTAGTGTGTTATGTGGTCTGGAGAGGGGGCGATTTTTCGCGAATAAATAAGGGTATCAATTAGCGATGTGCTAAAGATGCCGATGCGTGTGTTAAGTATTGTGATAGATCCTTTCTTGTGTTTGTCTTGATGGTAGTTAAACCCAGATGGGTGTGCTGCGGAAACTAATGTATTTTATGTAAGGACACTGATGAATTTGTATTTTTCTAGGTAAATACTTTCACGGAAGTAAGCAAGATAGATTGGTCATGTCTTCTAGACATATTAAATTCAGTTAGGTTACTTTCTGAGATATATCAATTGCAAGCTTTGGTGTAAATCAGAAATTAATATATTCGGATATTAATGGTTGTATGCCATATTGAAGTTACGGTTATTTTATTGAGATAAAATTTCACCTTGGTACATATGCGCCATTGTGAATTTAATGATTGGCAATTAATATAGATGTTGTGTGTGACAAAATTAAGACATTGTACTGGAAATTAACTTAGGTTTTCGGGACGTATTTGTGGTTTAAATGTTTTCTTATTTATGATTACTATTGTGAATGATAGCAATGTTGGCTTTAGGGATCTCATGTAGGCCTATGTTTGCAGCTTTCTAATGCAGGTTGTTAGAAACAAACTTGTAAATGATAGCCTTTGCTTCAAGGCATGTATTAATAATCTTAAAGTTCACTGTGAATTGTATCGTTTTTAGATAGGGCTCGACGTACAGTATCGATGATATTTGCACAAACTATAGCTACAAAACTAAAATTGAAGGTTTATAATTTAAGTTAATTCCTTGTGCTCCAAGTTAACGTGGAAATTAAATTTTGGCTACTGTGTGTTGTTCAGTTGATGAATTATTCTTGCCGTCATATTATGGGCATAGCGCCCCTTTGGACACATTAAGTATCACACAATTTATGCACTTCGTTTTGAAAATCATTTAAAATTAGTTTAAAATTTTAACAGGTTTACAATAGCACCTCGTATAATTAGCGAAATAATATTATAATCTAATATATACTTCTACACATTTTTCAAACTCCTTCCCAACCTAAGAATAATTACCTTCATCCTATTCAAGGACATATCATACTCTTCGTTTACGTCCTCGTGTACGACTACCAATGGAGCGCGAAGTTATTTATTTTCTTCTCTGTCAAACCAGAATGCCTGTAGTATTAAAATGAAAAATAAATAAATCTTGTGACTGTAAAACTTTGAAATTCCATTTTAAATAATGTCTAATGTTATTGTGATGATAAGTAAACTTCAGTTGAAATTTTATGTTAATGTAGCCTATAATTAATTGGCTACATGTGAAATATAATAAATAAATTACTCATAGAAATCAATTATGCTATTTTGGCACGTTGCAAGTTTTAGTATGACATCTTATCAGCTCAAAACATTGTACGAGTGATCTAAAGCTGTCTCTAAAACAACAAAGTACACATAAAATTACACTCATTAAAAAAAAACGGGCTCATTCAAATTTTCGTTGGAAACGATTGTGTTTGTTTTCTTGTTATCACTGCGGTCCCACCAGCGCCTCACATCGAAGCCCTTTTGACGCCTTGACATTGTCGCTCCAAGCAGCCGCTTGCACTTTAATCCGGCCCTGGTAGCATTTCCACTTACATAACTACCTTGAAGAAACTTGTGTATAGGTAGCAGAGAATGAAAGCGCAGCCCCTGCTTTTGATAGTAATACAAGATATTTATCTATAAACAAATTCAACGAATGCCATGAAAGTATACGAATGTGTAGACCAGAATACCGCTCAAAATAATACATGAACGAGTCCTAAACTATGTCTACTCTAGTGAAAAATAACGTGCAGAATGATGGCGTAGTATACATATCTCAAAACAGTAAACAATAATTAATGTAATGCGGCATGAACATGATTTGGTTTCGGAATGTTTCTTTTATATAAGCATTTAATTATTAAGATTAAAATAGATATTATTAGTGGAAACAAAAAAACTATTAATAAAAAAATGAAAGAATAGTGAAACATTTGTAATTAACAATTATTACCAGATCTGTCAACTAAAAGTAACGTTGTGATGGATAACTCGCCTCATAATTTCAAAATTAACACGACACCATCTTCCTATTCAACCAAGAGTGAAATGCAGCTATAGTCGAATAAATATAATATTATAATAATGAATTCACGTCAGACACGTACATACTGATGAGGAACTCAGGCAAACAGACTGGCTGGAGATCAGTCTGTACATGTGCCGATGAGGGGTACCGATATACTGTTCACGAAATGTGGCATCTGTTGTCGAAGGAAGCTTGCTACTTTTCGTATGTTTTTTTTGTCGTCTATGTTCACATCCATTCGGTCTTGCCATTTTGTTGTCATTGTTGTCCTCAAAATGTTTTGTGGCTGGTTTTCATACACTTTGTTTATTGCTTTACTGTTATTTTTGTGTCGTCTTTCTGAGAACAACTATAGTCCGTTCCGAAATTAATTCGTTTCGCTTTATGTTCTACTTTTCGTTTTTGTGTCGTCGTAAATGCATATGACTATATTCCTTTCTGGAATTACGCACAGCCCATTGGCGGCAGTTAAGCTTGTGGAGGGGGTGGAGGGGGGCAAGTACAGCTAATGGCTGATATGTTGATCACCGCTTTAAATGGGTGGGGGGGGGGGGTCAAGGTCCCTCTCCCGGGAAAATGTTTATTTTGAGGTGAAAAGTTGGGGCTATTTAAGCACTTTTAATATATGATCATTGTATATACTGTGGGTTGGTGAACAAATATTTTTATTAGCATTATTTTTACAATTTTATTTGGAGACGGCTGACATTCGCCACTGAAATACATTTTTGGGTGGAAGGGCCACCCCCTTCACCCTCCTCGCCAGGCACGCCCATGATGAAGTCTTCGTGTTATATGTTTGTTGACAACAGCTTATACTGGCGTTTTCTTACTTTTCTGTTTTATTATAAGATTTTCTGCAAGTTGATAACCTTTGCTCGCAATGACGTACGCCCAAAAATCGGCTCAGCTTATGTTACTAATCCACTGTAAGAATCGTTCAAAGATCGCAAAGGTGTAGAATTACGCAGAAAACCGCAAGACTTTGGACGATACACAAATAAATATTTTTGTAAATACGTGCCATATGTTAAATGCATGTTATGTTCAAAAACATTGATATTTCTTTAAATTACACATTTATATACACATAAATACGCTTGCCTCTCCTTGTTTCTTACATGATGGAGGAATGTTCTCGGCACACCACAGCTGCAAGTCTGGTCTTGTTTTTCCGAATCATCTGCACATGATATTAAAAGTATTGTATGTTGAGAAGTTCTTAGCATAAGCAACATCAATTATTACATTATTAATTTATAAAGTAATGCGTTATAATTTTTTCAAAAATTTTGTTTGCTGAATGTACGCTTTGATTATACTCCATCATGTACTTTAACCACAGCTGTTTAATCTTTTTATTAAATTTTTCCAAGCTCTTCCCATGATTGCAGCGACAAGACTTATTGCGACAGTTGTTCACATATTTATTATTTTTTACTTGTAGTTTATGGGTTAGTTAACCTTTAATGTCCTACACCACATTATGATAATTTAGTTGCTATTGTCTAGTTTACTCACGGTACAAAAACCTCTAGGAAGTTATTGAAAAACTGCTTTCCAACCATTATGATAGCCAGCTGAATGCACAGTTCAGATAAACACCCAGCCGGATCACATACATCCATTTTGAGTTGCAGCAGTGCAGAGCTCCTGGCGGCCTTATCTCCAGGATGTTTGAAGAATCTCCCCTTTAAAAGAAAAAACAAAAAATACGCTGTTAACTAAATCTTACTTATGTGATACTTATCTGTCTGAAATAATTAACCTGATATTTTGTAACGTTTCAGCAATGCAAATTAATACTCCTACACGGGACTTGCTGCTATTGGACAGAGTAGGTAATAAACCCCGGGTAAAGCTATGAAAGAAAAATTAAACAAGGCGAAATTATTTTTGTTTGTAGAATACCACCGCACAATGACTCTGCCCATTTAAGTTCAACGTGTCAATTAAAATCAAGTTAATTATTAATCAAACCATTGGCACACATGCCTCGTCGACTGGCGTTGTGCATTCTATCATCATGACAATACTAATAATTATACAGTGCTCCCTTTGTAGTATTTTAGTCTGGGTTTACGAAACATGTTAGAAACGTGCCTTTGCTATACAGATGAGAGCGGCATTTCCTTTTACACCCCAGCTACATTCAGCACACATAATTTTGTAGCAGTATTTGACAACAGGCTAGTTTGCAAAGAAATTTCAAGGCCACATTCAAGACAGATGTTTTTTCCTGCTTCTTAAGTGCTTTGAAATTATGGCAATCTAAACAGCAAAATAAGTATTGTTACATCTTATAGATACATATGTTGTGAAGTTTCATACATAAACAGGATCTTAGAGGATGTAGCTTCGTAAGAAATGTGCAACTGCCTGATTTTTAAACACGTATGAATCCTTTCAGAAGCACCACGCAGCCGAAGAGAACATACTTAATCGGGCTGTTGAAAAATTATGTCCAGTCACCTGATGAAGTGAAGAAATTTTAGTTAGCTCTCAAAATCTACATATTTTACGCTGGTGAGGGGTGACATGATGTGAGTACGGAGCAGCGCCGAAATGAAGGGGTGGAGGAAACGTGAGATCCTCGAGAAAACCCGCCGACCAGTGGTATTCTCCGGCACGATTTCCACATGCAAAAATCCGGGGGCCGACCCCGCCGGGAATCGATCCCAGACCATCTTGGCGGGAGCCGAGTGTTCTCGCCACTGTGCCAACATATGTGCTTCAAAAATGCTAATTATTTATTCAGAAATTAGTGTTATCTGTTTGTGTTTAACCATTAGGTCATAGATTACGACAAATCTGATCTCGCTTTTTATAACAATTAGACTCTTATTTTGTTAGAAAATTATGTACGGATATTACGGAATTTTGGGCCATGGAGCGTCGGTACCACGCCAAATCCAGATAATGTAGCGCAGTTCTCTGTCTTGTTAGGTACAGACGATTATAGGTAGGAATATGCTTTGCGTAAATTGTTAAAAAAAACAGGACGAAGTTTGTTCGCAGATAAAAATCAATCGAGTTTATATGCGACTCCAAACTAAAGGCTCAATTGAGGTAAAATTACCTTTAGCTGATAAATAGAAACTCTATGTATCGTATTGTCCACATATCAATGCTGTAGCTTTATTCACTAGTAAATACATATCCAAATACACTGAGAAACTGTTGCAGTGCTTCGACATTAAGAAAATAAAAAAAAAGTAACCAAATTACATGCTATAGCCAAACCAGTGTAGAGTAATGTTTACTTTTTCACATTCATACAAGGGTGCAATGGTTGAACATACAAAAGGACTACAATGAAAGTAATACAGAGTACCTTCTGGCTCCGGAAACTTGTGCTTGTGACGCATAGATGACGTCTCGGGTGCGCTCGTGTGGTCGGAAATCCTCGGTTCCGCGGTGGTTTTTCCAAAATTTCCGCAAGAAATGTTCTTAATTTGTCTGTCATTTCTCTAATTTTCCTCAAAAACTATCAATATTTCCCACATTTTCCCCCAACAACGCGAAATTTACCATGCTCAACATGAGAAAATCATGCCTTTACTCTTATCTCGTCGAATACGAGTCTCAGGAGTCACATAGAGTCTCGCAGATTGTCTTCTGGAAGGGGGCAAATAAGACATTTTATTGCGTAATTAAAGGCGGTCACAGAGTATCGAAATTCAAAATGGCTCAACACGTTTTTTTGTCAATATTGATGTTACTGGGACCCAGTATATTGT
Organism: Medauroidea extradentata; assembly: GCA_003012365.1. Classification (NCBI taxonomy): domain Eukaryota; kingdom Metazoa; phylum Arthropoda; class Insecta; order Phasmatodea; family Phasmatidae; genus Medauroidea; species Medauroidea extradentata. The sequence goes on along the minus strand of PNEQ01017079.1, from coordinate 3,834 downwards.
CAACGTATTGGCGTGTCGTTCATGTAGCTGTAATAAATTAATGTTTACAACATGGGAATAGTTGTTCGTATACTGTTAATACCACGACCTTAAATTGATGGGTAGGTGGAGACCCACAACAGATCAGACATCTGCCCAAATAACACGTATTGCACGTATTTGTCACCGAGTATTACGTTGTGCTATTCTGCACCACTTGAAACTTAAGTGACATATCATCCTTAGTATGGGTGACGATATAGCGCTTTGTTTAGAGTAACCTTCGCGACAGATGGCTGGACAGAAACCTTCCTACACTAACTTGAGACAAACAATTCCTGAACTGCTCTGCACACGTTGCAAAATATCTCCAGTCACGGAATATTGGAATGATAGCGCATGGACCTCTGATACGTATATTTTTGGCAGGCGCGGATCTAAGGGGTGCAGGGAGGCAGCTGCCCCTGGCGCCGGTGGTGGTGAAAATGTTTATTCAGGAATGACTGGAGAAAATGGGAGGGGAGTGGCATGCAAAACTAAATTCTTGCCATGGGCGAAGGGCAGCCTATACACGTCTCTGTTTATTTGTGTATGTGGTTCAGGATAAAAGAAGCACATTTAGCCCTACTTACTTATTTTATTTTCAGGCAATTTATACTTTCCTGTCACTTTTCAATATAAACAAAGCTACATAGGTAACAATCAAATCACGTACATTATACTGTTCTTATAAGTTAACAACTAAGGTCACAATATAGAATATTTGTAATATTACTACTCTAGACAAGATGTTCATCACGAGTGCTCACTCTAAACTTGAATCACTTATATAAAATATCCATATGTACGCGCTCTGTCTCATCACAACGATGGAGATTTTGTTCCCAGGACGATTGTCGCCAATTGTGAAGGATGGTTGTGGCATCACTTACGCTTCTTTAACGAAATGTTGCAAGACCAGCAGGCAGCGTGGTGGAAATTACTATAAAACCTCTCGTGATTAAGTATGTGTTATTAAAGCGCCCACCTCACTGCTGTCCGAAGCATGCTGCAGAGGTTTAACATTAAGGGTTTTTTTTTTTCAGAAAGTTTTTGTCAGGGGACAGTGCCTTTAATATATTAAAGAGATAAAGGTGTCACGTACCGCCCTTAACTGCTTGCTTCTCTCTCAGCTTTGTAGGTTATTAGAAAATAAACATCGAATTTGGTCATTTAGCATATTTTCAGAAGCATACTGCACACACAGTTTTATTTTTTCTACGTGAAAGATAAGGGCTGTGTAACCATTCTTTATCTTTCTTCGAATACACAATTTGCTCTAGGTCACAAGTGAAATTTTTGAGGAAAATATATTCTTCTTGCATTGTGTGTGTTGCAGGAATAAGCTGGCCGTCTTGTGGCGCCCCTAGAGACATGCGACCTTCCCAGACAAGGCACTGGGGCGGGCGGACTGCCTCGCTGCGGGGTGAGGTCTGTTATCGGCTAGTCAGCTTCCTTCCACACTTCTTCCCGTCCTCCTTGCTTGCTATCGTGTGTCGTAACCTCCGGAAGATACTATTATCCTACAGGTGAAGGAACAGTTGTACGCACTTGCTCATAGCGAGGTTATTTTTCAATCTGCGTGGGCTCCAGGACACGTCGGTAACGAAGGTAACGAGAGGGTCAATGGACTGCCTAAATTGGAGATTTGGAGGGACAAGTGGATCCGCTCTCGCCCTTATTTATGTTAAAGTTTGTGCTCGTATACTGTTGATACCAGAATGGCACAGTTATATCTAAATGCATGACAATACATATATTCGTATTCATAAACACTCTGGCCATTGGCTCATGCACTATCGCGATTAAACATTGCGGCAGATATACAGTACTATTATGAATAGGTTACTAATGGAACATAGTACGTGCCCTGCACACTTATATTACTTGCGTATCGTACAGAGTCCTTCCTGTGTGACAAACCTACGGCAGATCTTAACCATTTATTTCTCAGTTATGAGCTAAGTGGAGAAAAGACTGTGTAGGTTTCCTAAACTAGCTGAGGTATTAGCCTAGAAGGGAAGGGAGGGGGGATGTGCTTCACAGCCGTTGGCCATCAACGGATAAAAAAATAGATCGTGTGCTCTACTCGGACATGCTGTGCACGGTCTCTGGATTCCGTATCGTAGCCGATCCTAATGATCATTTAACTTTATCCGAGCTGAACGCTCGTCGTAAGAAGAAGATAAACATAAAAGGAAGGAGAAGCTGTATCATTGGAAATAAGTAAGTAACCCGGCAAACACCATCAAACAGCACATGAAACGTAACAGAACACTTAAGTCCACAGAAACCGAAAAACCAGCAGGAACCCTAGTTATTCCGTATGTTAGAGGCCTTTCGGAAAAAATAAGACGTCTGGGAAACAAATACGGACTTCAAACAGCATTCCGATCCAAATTCACTATCAAAAGTATGGTCACCAGGGTAAAACCAGCCACTGAAAAACTACAAACTCACAACTGTGTATATCAGATACCCTGCGAATGTGGTCATATGTATATTGCAGAAACTGGCAGAGCTCTTTCAACACGCATCAAAGAATATAAAAACAATTGCAAGAAAGGCGAAACCCAAAAATCTAGATTGGCCGAACATGCATGGGAAAATAGCCACAAAAATCTTTGGGAAGACTCGAAACCACTTACACAGGAAACTGACAAAATTAAAAGAAAAAAATCATACAATCAGCCTTTATTATTAGCAGTAGCAATATTTTCAGTCAACAGAGTATTGAATTAAAAAATATGTGGATCCCATTGATTAAGAGAGAAACAACTTTACAACACAAAGCCACTAACCGCTAACCGCTAACCAGTAGTGGCGGGAACTGACCACTAAGTGAAATGTTTATTTCATGATTGTGCCTCTGTACGCTTAAGTTAGTTTACTTCTCAGCACAAAACAAAAACACACACTCAACCCATCACAACCAATCAGAGTCAATCTATGCTGCGCGACCAATCAGGAGACAGCTCGTCTCCCATTGGCAGAGCAGGATAAGTGGGCCGACCCTATATATACCCATGGTTTTTCCAGTCTCCTCATCAGCCAGACAGTCGTCGCAGAGGAGCCGAAGTGGCCGGATCGTCGCTGAGCAGCCAGGAGGTTCACAGTGTGCGGCCAGATCGCCAGAAGCTTCGCCGAGCAGCCAGGGAGTTCGGACCTTCGCCGAGCAGCCAGGAAGCCCGGATTTTCGCCGAGCAGCCAGGGAGTTAGGATCTATCCGAAGGCCTTCACAGCTATCACTATTTACATACAAATCAATTCTAACGTCCAGGACGTTCGGTAATCACTATAGGGATACTGTGAAGTGTTCAGCCACTTCCCCATCTTGGTTAAATCTTTAAAAGGTGTTTTTATTTTCTTATTTAAATTTATATGTAAATCTTTCTTAAAAGGCTATATGCCATTTTCAGGGTGAGTTTGTCAGGTGTCCGGTATGATGCAACAGAATTCAATAACCTAGTAATTGGGGACATGTTAATTTAAATTCACCTTTTCAAAATTCAATATAAATATAGTCGAGGAATTTTAAAGTAGAGTCATTTGATTATTTTCCTGGCTTGTTTGGTTTCAAATTGACCACAGTAAAATTTTAATTATTTTTGTTGATGTAACTTTTTCTTGTACTTTGACCAATTTTTGAGTTTTAGTAATTTTAGCTTATTATTAAATTTTCCCTGGTGAAGTGAGTAACTTCAGGTGTTGCAAGCTTCTCCAGGCTGTAGGATTTCTGGCGCCGACGTTGTGGTTGATCGCTTGCTTCATGGAATTCTCTCCATGACGTAGGTTATTGACGCACGTAGGTCAGCC
>PNEQ01017078.1:0-31793 GCA_003012365.1 Medauroidea extradentata | reverse complement strand
CCAGTGTTATAAGACGTTAACTCGCAGGTATTTATAACTAAGATTACTACTGAGTATAGCATGTATTCAGCCCCCGTGCATTTAATGAGTACATATTGTAGCTAAAATTTATCGGAGCAGTGTAACGTAAATGTAAACATTGTACAAGACTATGTAAATAAAAGCACGTGGCAATGTTGATGTTTACATGTAGCGGAAATATATAAACTGGCAGAAAATAGAAATTAATCAGGGCTTTTTTTAGTGCTCACTTTATTCCGAATCACCTATATCTAGCGCTCATGCACACAGAATCGCTACACCTGCCAGCTCCACTCAAGGAAAGCCTGGTAATGGCAAAATGAGAAAACTTATACTTTGCCTTCGTCTTACTACTATTTTTTACGCTGCTGTTTCTAAAGGAAAGAAAGAAAAATTTCGAATTTCGAAATTATCATCCGAACGAGAGTGATAACTTCTGCTACTAATAATTATGGACAGATATTTAGGCTAAAATATTTCTGCAGCCTCTTGCGCACATCTGCAACTGTGCTTAATGGTCAGAGAATGGCTGTTTTTAACTATTGCGTGTCTGAACGTTTAAGTGCAAATCATAGACGTGCGGTACCGCAGTAAATTTATTCTGATTGGTACAGTCAAATAAGAAACTTCTTCCCACAAAGACACGCTGCAAAATTGTAGAGGTATACAAGGGATTGAAACAAGTTCGTGCAAAAACCTTTTCGCGGAAAACAAAGAGTCTCTGCAGTGATAACCGTAAGCTCATTTCGGCCAATGAAGCGAAAAGTAGTTATATTTTGTAAAAGTAACCACGCCTAGATCGTTTGCATGTGCCTGCACAAGGGCAGTCGTGTACACTGTAATTTTCTTCAAAATTTACAAAAATAAAAGCTCTAAATCCTTGACAACTCATGTGCCAATATGATATGCTGTAGAAATGTGAAAATATGATTCGTAAAACCTGTAGTTTTACACGAAAACCTCATGCGGGTCTACGGATAATTCTATGAAAACTAAGTTTTTCAAAGATAAATTTTTGTAATGTTAATGTTTAAATACAGAGCACCAGATGCGTGAAAAGTTGTTTGCTTTACAGATAAAGGCGAAACGTTTCGTAACATTGCTAGATACTTGAGAAATGTACATTAATTTTTATTATTTAATTCACTGGTGTTACCACGAGACATTCTACATTCTCCTACATTCTTACACGAGCTCATACCTGCTACCACCTTCAGAGAGGTTTATGAACACTTGTCTAAGACCTACTATGTTATTCTGTCTCGTTTAGTCTTGTTTAAAAACAATTAGCTAGGGAAACAATCAGCTAGAAACTCAACACTTAACACAGCTCAGAATTGGATTGTACCGCAACTTTTTTATCTGTTTGTTTGTATCTTCGGTACAAATTTTGCAATCGATTTTAAACTAACTGCCCATACTTAAAACTTCATTTAACACTTTTTTAAGAAAATGATAATAAAAATAACAGGGAAAAATTATGAAAAAAAAAATAATTATTAAAAAAAAAATTATATACTCATACACACACATACACGTTATAAAACAAATGACTGCAAAATTTCACAAAAATAAGACTAAAAACCACACAATAATTATTTAAATAAAATAATTTATATGCCACGTTTTTAAAACGAACTATATGTACAAAATAAATTCGCCTATGAAAAAACTTGTACGATTTAAACGAAAAACGTGAGACGTATGCAATAGTAATGAGTGTATAGAGTAGCTGTCATCGATAAACCTAAACGACAGTTAATATCATTTGCAGTGAAACAAATGCGTGACTTACAATAGATGAACTATTCATGCATTAATTGCCATATATTGCATGTGCCCCTTTTAGTTTTAATCGTACAAGTACTTTCGTAAACGACACTATTTTGTATTTTTCCGTCCGCTTAAAAAATACGGTAAAATTTTTCATTTAAAATTATTCTGTAATTTATTCTTCATCGTATCTCACTATTGTTTTTCTGCGCTAAAGTAGTGATGCAATGGCATTCTGGTTCATAATATTTCGCTTGACAAAGTACTTTCGGTCGTCAGTAAATACATAAAACAACATTAAGACCAAAGTAACAATACTATCAGTGCATAGTTTTAAGCTATGAGAACCAACGGTGTTAAATGTTGTCCTTTGTATAAAACATTATGCAGTGTTAACAAGTTAAATAATACACACACTGCTTGCTCTTAAAATTAGCATCTTCTCTTCGAAACATATCTATAGACGGCTTTCGAATCACAACCTACTGCTATCCCCATAAAGAAAGCATTGGTGAGTAGTTGGTTGTCATTCGAAAGCCGTTTATAGATACGACCCTTAGTCTTGTTGTACGCTTACGCCTGGTGATGATCGCCGAAATATACGAATATTGATTTTTGCGAATTGCGGCCCACTCTGATTTGTTTCTAAAAGTCTTATCCCTGGGCGTAACCTTTCACCTCCGTTTTTCCACACACTTACGTCGCCAGAGATAACACTTGCTCAGAAGGTAGCGAGTTAGACCCGAGTTCCTCCTCTCGGGGGTGGTTTTGCTCGAGTGGAGCTATTCGTCTTTCGTCCTACCAAACTAGATCTGGGCTCGATTCCCTAGCCTCCATAGGCTGACCGCGTCTTGGGTTAACTTGGGGGGGGGGGGAGATTTTACCAAGGGCCTCACATATTAGGGGGCCTCATTTTTTTTTATTAAAGGTATGAAGGCTTTATAGTTAAAAATGAAATGGGAATGGCTTTTCTGATGTTCCCATTAAACCGTGATGGTTGCTGCAAAATAAATCTTTAAGAGTAAAATGAATGTTTAACGTATCTGGTGCAACAATAACTTCTTTAACAATTGAATTATTCATTATTTTGTAACAGATCAATTGTCTTTTGTATTTATATATTGCCTTTGTGGTAATATTTTGGAAAGGTTTTTTTTTTTGCGTGTCATTCCATTTTACAACTACACAGAAAGACATTTCACAGAAATTGCAACCACTGCTCTAAAAGACAACACAGGATTTCTAAGCTCAGAACAATGACAACACAACCAACATGTGAATAAAGCATGAGAGTCTACGATATTAAACAAAATTATGCTTCAGTCAAATACACGTACATTTTCTAAGGAATAAAGTAAAATGTGTTGCATAGATAGCCGGTGTGAAATCTCGTGGTAATCATCCATAGATGTTTATGTAGCTAATTTATAATAATATTATTGATAATATTGGAGATGTTTTTGAGTAAATTAAACAGCTAGGTGCGTGGATAATATTGTCTTACTATGCAGATAAAGATGGTGCAACGATTATACACTGAATTCGCATTTGGGATGATGGGTTTTGGTTGATTTATATTATAGTTATCCTGATTTTGGAATTCAAGTATTACATGAAAATCAGAACAGGTGAATGCTTGGCTTGTTCCTTAACATAGGTCGTGGCTGATTGCTTCCTAATTCCCAGTCTGTCAGAATAAAATGCTCCGCCCTTAGTTACCCGGGGTCTCATATTCTCATTTAAACGGCGCTGTCCACAATTGACTATGAAAAGTAAACCTACTAGAGGTATCTAGGTTCTCTCGACCAGAATGCGTTAAGGGTGTTCAAGTGCGACATTTGTGAGTACATTTTACTCTTACTAAACAATTTTAGCTCTCATAGTTTTCTCATAACGACGTGTCAAAGCCAAAATTTGCTTGTTACGCTGCTATGAAAATAGTGAAAACCAACTGACCTACTTAAACAAGATAATTCACCGTGAACTTACATCCCATAAGCTCCTACAATAAAACATTAAAAACCCACGATGCAATATTTTGAATTTACAAAAACCCAAAATTACAGAACAAAATTGCAAATTCACCAATTTAAAAAAAAAATACAAAAACATTTTGCAGGATTTTTAAATTTTTTTTTATTACGTAGCCCATAGTATTTTATTTTATTATGAATTATTTCGCGCACGTAAGTAAACTGATTTTCCCTATTTGCACGGCAACAGAACGTGCAAATATGGACTCTGATGCACCGTTATGAGAAAACTACGCCAGCTAAAATTGTTTCGCAAAATGAAACTACAGTTATAAGTATCGACTACAAAACTAACACTATTTCATATAAATATAAAATTAAGACTTTATCGCACTTTAACTCCCTTAACACCAGAGGTTACCCAGAAGTAATCAATTAACTCGGTATACTTTTATGAACGCAAGCAAACTTCGTTTGGATCACGGTCGTAGAAGAACAGGTCTGGACACTCGCCTATCTAACAATGTATTTTTCTTGGCCCCCTTGTTGTTTGGCTGTAGTTCGTCAAGTTACCGAGAATGCCGTACTTTTTGGCGCTGTTTTCCGGGCGGTCGGACTCAAACTCCGTCCACTTTTTTACACTGTTAAATTTATAAAGTAAATAAAGATTGCTGAAGCCTTTCTTAAATTTGTGAGCGAAGAAAGTATTTCATAAATTGATAAACAATACGTTTTGATAAATTGTTTATCTTAGCGGAAAGGAAGAAGTGGGCGGAGTTTAGTCCGACCGCCGTAACATCAGCGCCAATAAAACACAATATTCTCGGTAACTTGGTGAACTACAGCCAAACAACAAGGGATCAAGTTTCCAGGCGAGTGTCCAGACCTGTTCTTCTACGGCCGTGGTTTGGATAACGTTTTTAAAACTAAGTGAGTTGAAATTTTACTCTAGTCGAGTTCACCGAGTGATTTTTCGTTAACTACTCAGATCAACCTAGGGGCCGCAGTTGGCGCAGTGGCTAGAGCACTCGCCTCTCACCAAGACAATCCAGATTCCATTCCCAGCGAGGTCTGTCTCAGGATATTCGCATGTGGGAATCGTGCCGGACGATGCCGCTGGTTGGCGGGTTTTCTCGGGGATCTCCCGTCTCCCTTGCACCCCTTCATTCCGGCATGGTTCCATACACACATCATATCACTCATCATCAGCGCTGAAGCTGAAGACCTAGAAGTTAAGTGCTGGCCAAAATCCCTTCAATCATATCACTTAGTTCAACCTCTGAGCAGGCAAACAAACCGTTAGCCGAATACCAACACTCGACAATGACGGAAGGATCAAGCAGCGCCCTGCGGCGGAAGGGTGGACTTCAATGTCTGACGGATCCGTCCGACCTTGCTTATTAAATCCGCCGTTACGAACACTACCCTCTCCCCCTTCCCCCGCCAACCACGTCGACGCGGATTACGGGGACGGCCCCCGGCGGCGGTAATCGGATTGTTGCGCGCGTCGGAACGTCGCGGCGCTCAACCCCCGCCCTCCCTCTCCCTAGTTCCACTCCATGGGAGCCGGGTTCGATAAGCCCGCGCGCCAATTACAGCTGGCGGAATTCTGATGACCCTCCCCCTGGAAACAACCGGGACGGGACAGGATTACGTCGAGAGGTCACGCTGTCATCCGCCAGGTGTGACGGTCCGCTGATCAGTAACCACGTGCCCACACATGCAGTATAACTCTCTACATCCACTGATTTATTGTGAAAACAAAACAATTGAAGAGCATGGGGGGACACAATGGCAGCCCACAATATATCTTAACTGAGCTATGCACATATAAAGACAAGATACAATTTTACAAAGAAATTTAACTAAACTAATCATTGTTTGTAAATTGTATTTTAGTTACCATAGTGTACAATCAATGAAAAATAAGTAACTACACAATAATAAAAATAATATATTACTATGTTATTGGTGAAATAAGCTAGGAAAGCATGATCTGCAATATAATTGTTAGCGTACTGTGCTGCTATTTGTGGTCAATAGCTTAAGAGGGCGTGGTACATAATTCAACGCTAAAATCATTATCTATAACTGTAGGTTTCATGAAGCCAATGTGCGAAAATTAAACAATAGCATTCCTAGACAATAGTTTAAGCCAACGTTTTAAACTAAATTGTTTCCAGTGTTACGAACTTCTGAGACACAATCTCTGACGCCGGAACCTCATGCATTTAACTGCGGCGCAAGAGATCACGCGTAACGAATGAGAAATTCTGGAGAAATATTTACTCATAAAGTTGGCAAATACCATTATATAGGACTTTCATTGAGTTTTTTATCCATATTGGCTTCGAAAAAAACGTAGGAATCAACTGATGTTTTCAGCGTTAATTTATCATTTATCTACCACACACTCTTAAGGCCATGGCCTTTCATTTATGTCGAACGATTGCTAATAACTCGAATATTTTATAACCAAATGCTTTTAAAAAAAAATTGAGACTGTGAACAGTCATACGATAAACAATTTTGCCAGAGCGTTTTTAAAAATAATGTACCGTCTGCTACCAATATATATATATATATATATATATATAGCTTCATTTTGACTTATTTTGACAACAAAATATGTGATAATTCAGGGGCAGTAATCTAAAAATCCGTTTGATGTATTGCAACATAAAACTTCTGGTACAAACGATGATATATAAGTCTTAAAACTGTAAGAATGAATTTTTGATACATGTATTAATTTGCGTTAAAAAACATTTTCGAAGCCACTGCAGAACTAAAGATATCTTATATCTATAGACCTGAAAAATTCACGTATTCTTCTGGACACAAGCTGGAATCCAAACAACTTTAAGTTAGCGTTACTTTGTCAGTCAGCTTTTTCTTTATTTGACTCCTCCAGGAAATCGTTGAACAATAATAAAGTAATAAGCAAAAGTATGAGAAATGGCGTTGTTTGATCGCGTCGGCGAGCATCTAATGAACAGCTGTTGTCTACTTGAATGTACACATATTCTTGGAGACTAATCTACAGGTCAGTGAACCCCCGAATTGTTATGCTCTATACTTATAACGAAATGCACAGTATGAGATTATCACTCTGTTCCTCATAAAACTCAAGTATTTATAATTTGTGGGTTACCTTTGTCTTTCCCTATATCTAGAGCCACGATTTTATGGCGAAAAGATCTTTGCAACATTCGGTTCCAATGCGTCAAGTGCACATCTGCAGATCTGCTATATCGTCTGTGATTGGGTGATTTTACTCTCACTTGCCTTGGCATATCACAGACGTACGGAGTCACAATAATCTTATTATGATTGGTGCGAGAGATGTGTCTGAACAAAGACACGCTGCCAATAACCATGAAGCAGAACTGCCGATGTGCAAAGAAGACACTGAAACAAAGTGGAGCAAAAATCTTTTCGCGACAAAATCGTCGCTCTGCCTATATCCTTAAATTTTGCACCAACTTATTTCGTTGGCTTACGCGCACATTTGCAGCTCTGCTTCGTGGTTATTGGTAAGTATAAGGTTACTGAGACAATACACGACTGTGATTTGCGGGTAGAACCCAAGACGTTGAGAGTTGGAAACATCCACTCTCTGACCCATGAAGAAGAACTGGAGATGTGCAGATAAGGCATTGGAACCAGTTGATGCTAAATTCTTCTCTATGAGTAGATACAGTAATAATTCGGCGGTTCACTGAACCTATAGGCTAGCCTCCAAGAATGTACGTGCACAGTTGTTCATTGGCTGCACAATGACACGGTGCTACCACATGATTGGTAGCTGCATTTAGCTGCTTCTTTATTATTAGAGCCAGTGATGTTTGGCGAAAAGAATTCTGCAACAACTTGTTTCAATGCCTTTAAGTGCTAACCTGCAAATCTGGTTCGTGGTTATTGGCAGAATATAATAGGGCAGAGGCGTGGCTCATTTGACTGCACCAACCATAACAATGTTACCACACGTCCGTGATTTGCAGGTAGGACTCCGAGACGCCAAATGTTATAAACATCCAATCACTGACCATGAAGCAGACAAACAGATGTTCACATAAGGCATTGAAACAAATTGTTGCAGAATTCTTTTCACCAAAAATCACTGGCTCTATTTATTATTATCTGAGCGCCCGTCAAATAAGTCAAGGGCCAATTAAGAAAGTCACACAAACTTACCGTTCATTTAAATATAACTTGTGCCCAATAGAAAACGTGAATTTATCAGGTCCCTATCTACGAATCGCTAAGGCTAAAGTTGGTGGTTTATAGCGGGAACATTTGACTGTTTGCTAGGCTTCAGTGTAATGTGCTCATTGCTGACGCTTTTCTTTCGTTTGTGGTGAGTCCTTATTTGACTGGTGATAATTCTGGAGCGCTACGACTAAACGTCTGTGAGTCGTCTGTAAACAACTAAACAGACCACATAACAATCGTCCAATCATACAAGGCTCAGGGTGCTACAATGATTTAGTAGCATTCATTAGCAGAAAATATTCTCGCGATTTCCCCTCGTCATTAGGTATAGCCTGTCCCACGTAACATTTCTAGTTTATGACAGCTCTGAAGGTTGATATATGCACAATTGTTATCAGTCACTGCTGTGCTAAAGTCAAACGTGGTTCACAGTCTGTTGTCATATTCAAAACATTAAATTCCGATGTCAAACGCAGTAAAAAAACTGGTTATTTTCGTAAAATATTTGTACTGCACTATTCATAAACTTCAACGCTTTTTTTTTCTTCTTTATTCCTCCTCCGTTGTTGCATACTAGGATTAGAGTTCAGATACAAAAATCAAGGAGTATTAATTCACATACCACGTTTAAAAATATTACACGCCACTCATTTAAAGTATTATTTCGAGGATTACTGTTTCTTAGTAAATACAAGGGTACTACTATTCATAGAGCAGTATAATAAGGTCATAACATAATATCACATTGAGCAAACTCTTAAAAGTAAAAAGTGCTATCGATGAGTTATTCATACAAGCACTATAAATTCGTTAAGGTTCTGTTTCAGTCGCCATACTGAATTGTATTATTTTTCACTTTTTTGGAATTCTGAGAAGAAAATTTTTAAATCGGCAACTATACCGCAAATTCTATTTACATTGTGCTACAATACAACAATGGCATTAGAGATAGTAATGTATAGTTAGGTCGCAATTTGTCGGGAAAATTATGAATATAAAAAAATTTGACACACAAATTGCGACGTAATTATACGTTAACAGCTAACTCGCAATGTCTGTACTGTAGCGAAATGTAAATAGAATTTGAGATATAATCGCATATTTAACATTTTTCATCTTAGAATTCCAAAAAAGTCAAAAGTAATTAAATTCAATTTGGTGACTGAAACCGAGCCTTAAGTAAACACATGCAAAATCCATGTAATTATTTGCGAACAAACTAGACATAATTGACCCATACATGCTTGAACACAATATGTGACGTCATTGGCCACTGACCCTCATGTGATGACATTTACGTATTTGACTGCTTTACATGTAACTGGTCCCTCTATCGTGGGAATTTTAATTGTTGGCCAAAACTGTTCCCCGTTGCAAGCCACGACGTTGCGTGCTAACAGAAGACGCCGAACGAGCGAACAGCTTTCGGTTTAGTGTACAGTCAGAAAATAACGCGAAATCTGAATGTCTCTATAAACTAGTATTACAACGCTCTAGGGATGATATGGCCAGTGAAACAACTGTAAATAAACACGGGGTCAAAAGTGAGTCGTTATTAGGGACTGAAAAATTTCGCGAATTCAATTAACTGTAGCCTAGAATACGTTACGTATTCAAGCCCCGACTATTTGTCAACTAGTTGCTACTCAGTGGAACAACAGACAATGAACAAATAGACGGGCCTTGAGTATGCATAGTACAATGGATTCTAGCCTACAGGTCATTGAATTCGCGAAATTTTCCCGTCCCTAGTCATTATGTGTCTAAAAGGCATCAAAGTATGTTGGTAGGCTACCTGCCGTACGTGGCACTATAGGCGTATTTTGGCGGTTGAACTGGTTGTACATTTCAGGGCCAGAGCATTTTCGCGACTCCGGTAGTAGTAGTGTTTGCAAACGCACTGCAACGAGTTTGTCGCCGTTTACAGTTTTTGGCTACCAGAGCAGCGAGGTGGGTTTCAAGGTTCGTTTACAGGGAAAGGCAGTTGTTCGGTAATTTACGTTTGTGTATAATGTACAGGCAGACCTGGATTTGTAATTGTGCGCGTAAATGTAAAGTAGTTCACGTCGCAGGGCGCTATTTTCAGATGAGCACATGAAAAAATAATTTAAAGAGAAATTTTCAAATTCCCGCCCGACTCAGAAAATTTCGGTAACATATAATTATATTCGCTGCTTGTAAATGCAAATGATCCACTGCAAACACTTATAATCGGCCTGTTACTGATTCAATCGCGAAAATACGCGTTATGACACGTACAGGACAGCGGGGCGGTGTGACCGTGTCCATCACGTTGCAAAGGTCAAACAACGACTCACGGTAATTTACCGACCCAAAAGTTCACAGGAAATAGGAAAGGGACGGAGGATGAGCAAGGCTCTACCGCACAATTGAATTTTGTTTCTATTTTATTTCAAATATATTTAATTCAATTGACTGGAAGTAAATTGACGTCATGTTGACGGTATGGCCGCGGCCATTCTGTATTTGAGTTTACTGAATGCTTTGAATGTCTTCAAAGTTTTTTGTTACGAACGTTTTGAAATATTTCTATATCAAAATATTTAAGAACACGAAAGAGGTTCTTCTGATATTGTATGCGAATTAAGACATACTAAAACTAATAGGCCCATAATTTCTTTGAAATAATACGTACAAAAATATTGGGGCGAATTTCGTCCGTATCAAATGAAACCCAAATGTAATTTCAAGTCTGTGTTACTATTTAGTCTTATGTGGTTGTACCATGAGCGGTATCACAACCGACGCATTCCCGCGCAAGCAATGTTTGCAAGTATCACAGGCCGACTGCAAGAGACAGGCTCGTTGTTAAGACCTGACGCCGGGCAACATTTTGAAGAGAAGGTACTACAGTTGTTTGAAGCCAAACCTAGCACAAATACGTGATAAGTTGCACACGATGTTAGTTTTCCTAGCCGCTGTGAGACCCGGGCTCCAAAAACTACGATCCTTGCTTATCATCATCAGGCGGCTTAAACCAAATGACCAGGTAACTACCACATTCGCGAGATTTCTGCAGGTGGTACGTTAGCACTGCGGAATAAGATCCACACTTTGCTGTGTGCTGTTGTTTATTATTTACTAGACCATTTCGTCTCGTCGACAGCAAGATCATTAAAGACGGCAAGACACAATTTTACATTATAGGAAAGGGAATACGAAAGGTGTCTGTCGGTCGCCTGTGAACGATTTCGGAAAATCATGGAAAAACGAAATCACGATGGCCTGAGCCGGGGATCGAACCCGGGTCCCCCAGAATACCACAGAAGATAAGATAACTGTTTAATCCTGTTCTTACCTTTCTTGCCAGACTCAAACATCTCCGAAATGAATGTGCGAAGCCAGATGGCACCCATCGTGCTGAAACCAAACACTGTCTAGAGTATCCATGTCTCGTAGTTGTAGAATGAGGCCAGTCTTGTATCGTTTATGGATAGCTGGATAAAGTGAGCACTAAAAATTTAACATTTGAAAAATATCACTATCCGATACCACTGCCTTACTGCTTACATGGTTGGCAGCGAAATACTGAAACAAAAGCAACCGAAATCGACATAGTCGTAATATACATTATTAATAAATATTTTTTATCAAACTATATAGATTTATACTGATTGCACAATTTATCTTCCACGCGCAAACATCAAGTGATGTGTCCAGAGAGGTTAGACATTTCGCGTCGTCAGCTGCTACGCGCGGAAAAATACGAATTGACAGAAAATAGAACTTTGGCAGAACTTTTTTGAGTGCTTACTTTATCCCGAACCACATATATAATAAATATTGTATTAGGAGGGTACCCGAGGATCAGGGTACCAAACCCAGGATGCAGACTTACTACTGGGCACCAGAAGGCATCTGCTTGCCTTGAAGAATGTCCTGGGATGAGACCCTACAGTGGAGTGTGACGGGATGAGAGGGTCGGGGGAAACGAGAGATCTCCGAGGGAATCCGATTTTAACGGCATCGTCCGGCACGATTCCCCCATGCGAACATCCGGACCCGGATCGGCTTTGTAGGAGGCGAGTACTCTAGCCACTAAACCCTTGCAGTCCCATAACTAAACTAACTTTCGGAAAAAACGATATATATATATATATATATATATATATATATATATATATATATATATATATATATATACGGACTAGCATATATTTTGCTGCAAATTCTACCCTTACTATGATATGTTTATGATTCTATTAAATGTTATTAATGAATGAATGATTTTGGCTGGGAGGCCTCTTTCCCAGATAAAATATATTGGTTTTAATTTCTGAAATATCACTTGCTAGATGTCAAAAGGAAGAACTAGATCGTGGAAAAGATTGCAATTATTCATTCACACCCAGTGAACGGCAACAATGCAATGATCTCCACTTCTTGAATAGCCTATGGCTGGCTCAGGACCACATTGCTATCGCATGAACTTCCGCGGCCATTGTCGATACTGGAATCTTAGCAGCCGATATTAATTCACGTCATAGTGGTAGACAGCACCGACGTTTAGTCACACATTGCAGCAGGCATCTTCAGTGTTGAGTTTTAACTGGACAGCATTAAGCAGAAAGGAACCAACCCGCAAAGTAAAGGGTTTTGAGATAATTTTTTAGCTAATCATACGACGTAGAAGGAGAATATCCAAAGTACGTCAAAAATAAAGGGCAAGTACTAAATCACAATACTATAGACAAAATATAAGAGCGCAGAATAAAACTGTTATACAAGGTTTAGAATTTCTTTCTGCTTAACGCTATCCAAATGAGGTCCAGTGGAAAGGCCAGCTCAATTTATAGCAAGCCCTGTGCTGGCTTGGCCATTCACAGGAGACCTCTCTTGATTGGCCAAGCCAGCAGACCCTTCAACACTTTAGCTGCCTGCTATAATGCGAGACTAAACATCTGCAACTACATCGCGGCTTAAGGAGGAGTCTTAGCTAATTTTCTTGTATTTTTGTTTTCGAGCCAAAACATTTATTCAAGTTGTACCAACAAGATTTTCTGTTTGACAAGGCATGTGATATGTTCTTCATGAAACGCTTAACAGAAATAACAACGGAATCTTTCATTAATTTGCCATGCAGAATCATTGCGAGGGTATTACAGGTTAACTTTTAAGAGTGATTACAATTCTAATATAAGATGAACATATAACAGTATTATAATCTCCAAAACTCATCACAAATATCTTCTATGCCTCAAGATTGCCACATTGAACATAAACATTTTAAAACATAAGTTATTGCAGAAAATCAAGAAATAAAGTTTACCTCTCCCCGTTAACCTCGCAAGCTAAGATACCAACGTTCTCACATGGTCAATAATTTCGTCTCGAATAGAGGACACGTGCGAATCGTAGCTTAGCGATTACGTCCACCGAGTCCGACATACATAACAAATGAACGAAGTCTCGTACACCAATGGTGTTCAGTAGTTGAGCAGAGAATGCGACGAGGCCATGGGGAACAGGTGGTGCTGGAAAATAAACACAGGAAGGGTGAGAGTATATAGGAAGATGACTCCTGCAATGCGATGCCGACGAGAAGAATAAACCAGTAGCGCCCGCATTTAGAATGCAGACCGGATACGCACTGCCGGATATCTCACTAAACAAACAGTCGTGGCCTCTTTCCAAAGATACACTGCAACAAGCTATTTGTAAATTTATCACACCAATGTATAGGAGTGTTAAGATAGTATTGTTCTCCGTACATCCATAGTAGCACTCCATTAAGTGTCTTAGGTAACAGTATAATGCACAACCCAAAATGTTGGACTTGCGTAGTCACATTTCTGAATAATGGCATATGTATCACTGCCATTCAAAACTAATTTTAGTCAAAAAAAAAAATATATATATATATAATAATACTGTCCTGTTTTCCAGAATAACAAATGCCAAACTGTTAGTATTGTGGCGTAAGTGTGGTAAATAACATACACAATTAATTACATGCATGATGACCACACTCTATTTATTTTTTCTTGGTTCTTTATAAGGGCGTGGGACATAATTCAATGCTAAAGGCATTAATCTATAACTACAGGTTTCTTGAAGCTAATTTGTGAAAATAAAACAATAGCAATCCTAGACAATAGTTTAGCCAACGTTTTAAACAAAATTGTTTCCAGTGTTACAAACTTCTGAGGCACAATCTCTGACGCCGGAACCCCGTGCATTTAACTGCGGCGCAAGAGATCACGCGTAAGGAATTAATAATTCTGGATACATATTTACTCATAAAGTTGGCAAATACCATTATCTAGAATTGTCATTGAGTATTTTATCCATATTGGCTTCGAAAAAAGCGTAGGAATCAATTGATGTTTTCATCGTTTATTCATCTACCACGCACTCTTAAGTTGGATATTTATAAATACTAGGTTACGTAGCACACGGCATGTTTTTTCACTGTGAATAATTTAATTTGAGAAAGTAGATTGGTATTCACTATTTGCATGGCAGCGTAACATGCAAATTTTTACTCTGACGCACCATTATGAGAAAACTATGAGAGATAAATTTGTTTCGCAAGAGAAAAATGTACTCACAAGTACAATCTGCAATAATAAAAATATGTAATGAAGATATAAAATTATGATTATATACCACTTGAACACCAATAAGCCGTCCACCTGGTGACCATGTGTTTGTGTGAGTGCGCCAAGGGCGACGTTGACCGGCTCATCTAGTGTAGTATCGCCTCTATAAGGGACTGAAACGGAACGCAGTGGTATCGTAGAACACTCCCCTGACTGGCACTTTCAGCGGTAACCCCATATTTTTATTTGTGGAAAATTTTAAGCAGTTAAACATATCTTTCTCTCGTAGTTAGCACATAAATCCCGTGAGTATTTGTTTAGATATAACATATTGAGAAAGCACACCCACTTTTTTTTTAGCCATTTTGAGGGATAATATATATAATTACTGTAATGATTAAAGATAAACCATCACTCCAACATCGTTTGAAGTGTTTGTTCTTTTCGTATTTGCATACATTAGACACACGTTTAGAAGTTTCTTAGAAAAAATTAGTTCTGTTAGCACCCTGCAACGCTGTTTACAAGGCAGGCAGGCGGCCTCCTTAATGGCGTTCAAGTACCGTAAAATGATAATTTTATATTACTATGAAATATGTTAATTTTGTAGGTAGAGATTCATCCAGCAAAACAATTTTATCTCACATAGTTTTCTCATAACGGTGGGTCAAAGTAAAAGTTTTCATGTTACGTTGCCATGCAAATAGTGAAAACCAATTGACTGGTTTAAGTAAAATAATTCACAGTGAAATAACATGCCATGGGCTACGCAATAAAAATTTAGAAAACGACAATGTCATATTCTGAAATTAAAAAAAAAAAAAAGTACATGAAAGAAGTTGCAAATTTAGCATTTTTTTTAAATACCAAAATAGTAAACTGGAAGGTTTATCAAAGTTTTTTACACAGCCCATGGCATGTTATTTACCTGTGGATTTTATTACTTAAATAAGTCAATTGGTTTCCACTATTTGCATGGCAGCGAAAAATGCAAATTTTGTACTTTGACACACCGTTATCAGAAAACTATGCCAGTTAATATTTTCTGTAAAAGAAATTTGTACCCACAAGTATCGTCTACAAGACTAACACTATTTCATAAAAATATAAAACCATGATTTTATCGCAACTCTTAAGGTTGTCGGATAACTAGATTTCCAAGGCATTTCGTTATAGAAGTGAAAAAAAAAGTTGGCAGTGAGCTTCGGCGGGTCCAACGGGAGAGAAAAAGTAGCGTATTACGAGCGGTGGATAGTGGTGTGGGAGTAGAGGGCAGGTGATCACAGCGGGTGAGATTGGCCTGGAGCGGAGATAACACCAGGCAGTCAGCCTCCGGCAACGACAGTAGATTGCGGCTCGGACACGGCGACAACAAACACTACGACCTGCCGTCTGCAAACACTGACTTCTCGCCCGACAATATCACCTCCTCACACCACGGTGCTATCACACTATTTGACGGTGTTGCGCCTCAGTAGACTATGCGCCAATGGACGACTTGAAAAGAGGCGGAGCTTCAGTCAGGTGTGGGAAACAATTCCTATCTCCATGGATACCGCAGCCGAACATCACCTTCATTTAGCTGTTTGACGTCAAATGTCCCGGATGAGGTGTACGTCATGAAAATTGATTATTTGTTTGGAATTTGCCGTTTTTTCAGGTAAACATTAATGTAATGTGTGCGTATCTTAACCATGAAGTAGAAACTAATATTTTTTTTACCTTTGCGAGCAAATCTATGAATGCGCAGCATATTTGCTTTCTGCAATCACCAACTAACAAATCAGCATGTTTGTAAACAAGCTTTGTTTCTCACAGTACTTTTCCCCTGCGGTGACGTCAAGGGGCGTGTACTTCAAGTCGTCCATTGTAAGCTATAGGTAGGGCCACGATTTTGTCGCGAAAAGATTTTTGCCCAACTTTGTTTCAGTGTCTCACGTGCACATCGGCAGTTCTGTTTCAAGGTTATTGGCAGCGTGTTTTTGTTCAGACACGTCTCTCATTTGACTGCACCAATCAGAATAACATTATTGTGAGTTTGTACGTCTATAATTTGCCAAGGCCAGTGAGAGTAAAATCATCCAAACACAGATAATGTAGCAGAGCTGCAGGTGTGCACATGACGCATCGAAACCAAATGTTGCAAAAATCTGTTCACCATAAAATCGCGGCTCTAGCTACAGTTCATTCGGGACAAAGTGAGCAATACAAATTTACTTTGAAAAATATCAGTAGCCGTTAAGTCAACATTAACAATATGGTTGGCAGCGAAATTACACAATATAGTTCCGTGTCTGTTCTTATTTAAATACAATACAGAAACAAAATCAAACAAAATCGACGTAACTTTTTATTAAACTGTATGGATTCATGCTGAATGTACAATTTATCTTACACACACAAACATCATGTGACGTGTCCAGACTCCAGAGAGCTTAGACATGTCCCGTAGTTAGCTGTTACGTGCGGAAATATACGAACTGGCTGAAAATAGAACTTTGGCAAGGCTTTCGTGAGTACTCACTTTATCCCGAACCAACTATAGCAGTAAAATATGCTAAAGGTGGTTCGCAATAAACTGAGAACTTTTGAAGATCACTTTTCTAGTATAATATAACATTTATTGTGACCTAACAAGTTAAATTCTAAGTACATCACAATTTATACACTTTGACTGATACGAAGGTTGCTATGTTAATATTAAAAAGCAGTGGAAACTAAACATTATCTTAAAGGATAAAAAGTAACTAGGGTTTCAAACGTGCTCACTTTATACCGAACAACCTACAATGTTTTATTTTTTTGCAGATTGTAAACAGTCTTACAAAAAATAGTGTAGTCCTATAAAGTCAATATTTATAACAGGATATAGGCCTAAAATAATTTATACAGAATTGGTTCAAAACTGAAGAATATTTTATACATATCTATTAACCAGCATATAGTCTAGTGATGTATAACATCGTCCAATTGGCGTGTTGTTAAGGACCAGTAACCCCACTGCGTATTGATTTATTGGTTTTATTGCCTATTTTTGTTTCACGACATTAAAATTGTAAAAGTACCTCACTAGAAACATAGCCACTGATCTTACCTTTCAGTAGACAAACGAGCTCAACTCGGAACTCATCATTATGACTTTTTAATGAAATTTAACACCATTTTATAATTTTACATTTTATTAAGAAAGACATAACAATGATTTCCTAGTTCAGTTCTTATATGTCTACTGAAATGTTAGATCAATAACCATGCCCCTAGTGTTTTTTTTAAATTTCGGTCGTGAAACAAAAATAGGCCAGGATAACTAACAAATCAATACATAGAGAAGTTGTTTGGTGTGCGCGAAGCGTGAGTTGGCAAAATTAATTGTTGTATATCACATAGTTGTAGGTTACAGGTGGCTGAAATAATTCAAGTTGATAATACACATCGTTTCCGAACATCAGCATTATTCCATGTGTTCGAGAAAATTAGAAATAAAGTGAAATTTAATAATGTTTTTTGACAGCATTGCATATAATTTATCCATACACTACAATTTGACTCGTCGGTTGTACTTTAAAAGATCAATATTTTGAACTTTAACACAACACCAACACCAACAACACCCATCGAAAATGAGAACAGAAATGCCCTCGTGGCCAACACCAACCAATGCAACACCAACTACAACCACAACAGGCAGTTCTGCCAACACACATTTGGTGACCTGTCTAACAACAACCACGGACAACAACATCAACAGAGTACACAGCACACAGCCTAAAACTTAGGCTGAATGAAATCAGGGTGAATAACTTTAGGCTGAGTGATTCCGCATATGTTGCTTAACTTAAAAACGTTTTCAAAAGAAATAATTATTAGTTTTCAAAAGGAGTAATTATTACCAGTTTCATACTAGTTTTACTACATACGTATTACAGCAGCTGAAAGCAATAGATTTCGGTGCTAAGTATGATTGAACAGCCTTAAAATATGTAGGAAGGATATACTATTTAACAAGAATTAGTCATTTGCCTAAAAACAGGCTAAGTTAACTAAATACCATCGAATAACACAGTGGTGTGTACAACTAGCTGACTTAGGTCCAATAAGGGTTCAAATTTTATCTGATCCTACAACGAGTCAACTACTTCTTCTGACAAAGGTTACCTTGGAAAATTCGATGGAAAACGTTTTATACAAAGATTTAAAAATCGGATGCGAACTCACCCAGCAGTGGTCGCTACACACGATGCCATTCATGGCATGGAGACGCAAGAAACTTTAATCAAATAAGTTTCTTCAAGTTC
This sequence comes from Medauroidea extradentata, assembly GCA_003012365.1. Classification (NCBI taxonomy): domain Eukaryota; kingdom Metazoa; phylum Arthropoda; class Insecta; order Phasmatodea; family Phasmatidae; genus Medauroidea; species Medauroidea extradentata. Next base: position 12,953 of record PNEQ01017078.1, on the reverse strand, counting down.
TGTAGCATTGCTGACATGCACCTTCTACAGATTTGGATCCAAGCTGAATACGTACCTGTGAAAAAACCAAAATAAAATTGTAAATAGTAAACACAGTGAAGCATCGATCTAAAATACTGTTAAGTTCTAAAAACAAATACTGATTATGAAAATCATTTAACAATCTATACAAACGCAACACAGTAAACAACAACAAAGGCGGTAATCCGTACATCTATATGAAGCCACTAAACATGGAAACATCATCGTTTCTAGTAAATCGATATTTCTTACTCATTAAAAAATAAACAGAATTGTACTTTTCCTCACATACTATGTAAGTCACAAATTGTGACATTACGTGTTTATTTTTCATCTTAATTGATTATACAGGATGACCACGAGGAGCATTGTCATTACGAAACGGACTGTACAGAAGGAAGCGGAAACATTGAAGGGGCAAAAGTTACTGTGTAACACATTGTCATTTCAGTAGGAATGGAGCAGTGGTCGGTTTAACACCGCATGTTTGCATACGACGCAGGGAAGTGAATCTCATCAGTGTGGAGACTCTGGAACGAGTGCGGGACAGCTTCGTGATCAGAATCGAAATTGTATCAGGGAAGACAGACGTCACCTCCCTGATATCATTTTCGCCACGTAAACGTAATGTCATCCTTCTACGAACACTTTCACGTGCGTTCAACCACTGTCATGTGTAAACTCTCCTTTTTATAGCACATTCATAATGACAATGCTCATGTTGGTCACAGTAATAGTAATCGACACGTGTTCGGCATCGCTGCCGCCGGTGTAAGCAGGACCGCTCTCCTGTACATGATCCTGAAGACTTACTAGGAGACACCTTACAGATATTTATGCTGGGAGGGTCGTCACTCCTCCCAGTCAGTCCCAGCCGGCCAGGACACACCATAGCTGTTCATCCAAAGCAATAAGCTGACAGGGTAGTTGAATGGTACGAAAAACCTACAAAATACTATTTCCATTGAATATATAATATGCTGTCGACATCTCTGCCGCCCCTGGCTTCGTGGTGCCATAGGTGCAGGGGCGTCATTTAGGGGGGCAGGGGGGTGGGGCAAATGCTCCCCCCTAGATTTAAAATTTTAAGTGTATAAAATTTATTTTGTGTATTTTATCATTTAAATAATGCTAACCTAAGCACAATTTATGCATGCTTAGTTAATAAAAAAGATACAAGGTCACTTCCGCCGAAAAAAAAAATCTTTCCCTCTCAAGAAAAACCTGAAATGACCCCCCTACGTAGGTGGTTCCCTATTTCGACTGTTTGGTTGCGCCGATCCTGCATGCGAGTGATAACCTCTCGATAGATCGCAGCCGTTCAGAAGCCATGGATATGACGTCTGTATCTGCAACGAGCCGAGCTGACGTTAGTATTTATGGCGTGGTTACGTATCCGTAGAAGGTACTAAGACAGGCCTACGTCCTTGAAGCAATAATTTATAAGGTACGTTCTTGCGCATATCTGCACGTCACCCTATCTTGACACTTATGCTTAGAAATTAAAATACTATAAATACAAAACACGCTCAAGAGCGCGATGGTGGGTATCGTACACATGTTGGCCTGTTAAGGTGGCCGCCTGCCGACATCGTTGAGCGGTGTGCAGGTCCTCGGCCGTTATAAGTAGAGCCCGGTAATTTTTGCGAAAAGAATTTTGCAGCACTTTGTTTCAGTGTCTTACGTGCGCACCTGCATCTCTGCTATGTGGTCAGTGATTGGATGCCGTAACACCCAGTGTGTGGAGGTTAAACCCGCAAATCACAGACGTGATGTGTCGCAGTTATCCGTGTACTGATTGGCACAGTCAAATGAATAACGACTCTGCACAAAAACACTCTGTCAATAGCCATGAAGTTGAACTGCAGGTGTGCACGTAAGACACTGAAACAAAGTGGGGCAATAATCTTTTCGCGAAAACTACCTGGCCCTAGTTATAAGATAATTAGAAAACTGCTCGTCGCACATGAGGAACAGCACTCAAAGAACTTTACACGTGCGTATACCCATTTCAGTTTTACATTTTTGTACATATAACATTTCAGTATAAATTATTTCGTTCCTATAAATCAATTGGTTTCTGTTATTTGCATGTTTCAGCAACATAAAATTTTGACTTTGACGGTAAGAGCTGGAAAATTTTCTGAAGTGGGGAAAGTGGTTACAAGTAAAATAATATGTAATCCACACATTTGCAGCCAAACCCAGTTCGTGCTAAACCTATTTTTTATCACTATACATATATCTATCGAACCCCTCGAAATACGGAATATTGATAAGGTAAACACCGAAAAATCAATTCAAAGATTTTTCGAAATTCGCCACCTAATGTGTGAAAACGGAAGAAATATTTTTTTTATGAATCGTCTACATAGCTCATGCCCAGCGGGCTATTGCCGAGAGTTTGAATTCGGTTGGACAGGATACTTACAGTAGGCTACGAACGTCTAAAATACACTTCCTAAAATGATCAAAATTTGGTCCCCAAAAAACGTAAAAATCTGTCTTTCATTTTTATTCACAGCCGCAGAACCATTAGAGATATCGAAGTAATCTTTGCTTCAGTAAATACCCTAAACTATGTTTTTGAGAATTTTTTTTTCCATATTCGAGTCGTGCATTCGTTCGCCAGTTAAGCCATAACGGCTCCCAGTAACCAAATATCAACTGTAATAATGATGAAACGGTTCCACTGATTTGTTGTGAAAATAAATTTGCATCAACTTGTTTCAATGTCTACTGCAGCTCTGCATAATTGAACGTTTTTAACTCGTCAATATCTTTGGAGATCTATCCACAAATCACAGAGACGTGTGGCGTCGTAGTAACCTAGTTTTTATTGGCTCAGTCATATAAGAGCCGTCTTTGCGCAGACAATAATCTACCAGGAACCATGAAGCATAGCTGTAGACGTGTACGTAAGGCATTGGAACAAGTTGATGCATAACGTTACCTTAATAGTAAAACTTCTTAACTCCATTGCGCATCCATTCAGAATAAAAGGAGAGAAAAACTATTTCGTTTCCCTCACACTGAGAAAAAATACATAATTTTGTACAACATTATTACAATAGAAATTTTTATATCTACTTTTAGCAATGAAATAACTATCACCATTTTTATTAATAACATTAAATTTTATCCTCACAAATTAAACACATTGCATTCAAAATACATTTTAATAATTTCAAACATAGTGTAATGATTTTATTTCAATAAAGTCACGTTTAATTATTTGCACACATACTAATTTCAACCTTATTGTTGATATTTACATTGTGTGAATCTGCTGCATTACGTTATGTTTTCACATTTACTGCATCGACGTTTGTTAACTTAAAATATTGCTTTTTACTAATTAATTGGTAATATTATGGGGTAGTTTTACAATGGTGGGTGATCATTTATGTGACCCATTAATATTTTTTTTACCTAGTGCAAACTGGAGGCATCTTCCGAACCAAACACAACTTTTGTGAAAGTGATTTTTTTACACCACGAAGCTGTATTCTCAGTGAAGTGAAATGTGTTTTTAAATGTGACGACACTAATCACCTTTGATGTATACCAACTTCGTTCCACGCGGACCATTACTTTTTCCACCATCAGTAAATGTTTAGTTCAAGGTAGAGTACAGCCAAATTTTCTTTAAAAATTCATAACTTTTAGACGGTTGTGAATCGGATTATACAAGTTTGGTTTATTTGGTAGGTCTTGGGGCCCCTCTATCACCCGCCTCTTTATTGACGTCTACTCCCGGAGCATCCTGTATATGTGTGTATATGTATACATGTATGTATACATATGTATACATATATAAATGTGTTTACATCTATATATGTATATATATATATATATATATATATATATATATATATATATATATATATATATATATATATATATATATATATATATATATATATATATATATATATATATATATATATATATATATATATACACACATAAATTCATATATTCGATATCTTTACAAAAAATAACTAATCGGCGAATCCTAAGATAAACAGGCCAAAATGTATCTTGCTGACTGTAATTCTTGTCTGTCTCTAACTTCTCATTTTATATTGCAGCATGCAGCAACGCACAATCGTAAATGAGATTAATGTCTTAAATCAAAGGAAGCGAACTTTTTCGGCGAACAAGCTCTGTGATTTCGCGTGACTTTCAGTCGTTACACAACATCTGCTCGTTTACCTCCATTTGTTCTGCGAGTTGGTTTTAAAGAATTTTGGCAGGCATTTATTTGAATAATACATGCAGTTTAAGTGAGACCCATAATTTCGAGTGCGGTTAATTATAACGCAGCTTCGCGGTATACCAAAATAAATGTAACAATGTTTTAACTGAGGTACTGAAACAACATCAAATATTTAATATGATATGACACTGACATTTAAATATTAATTAAAATATATAAAAGAAAGATAACGCACGAAGTCAACTCCACCACATTTTGCGTTTCTCGAGTGCTCAGTTATACGAGCAACAAGGTTTACTCCCACACTATTTATTGTGGGCTTTGCTGACCTGGTGTAGTAGTGTGATTTAAATCTACAATTTAAAATCAACCGTGTTTCTAACAGACATGCATTTGGAAAGAAAACATTCTTCATTCGAGGCACATATCGATGACTTAGAATGAAAACCTCGTAACTCAGACTCTCACATTGTCTCCAAAAGATGGCACAAAAAAAGTAACCAGCAATTTTAAACTTACCTAATGCGATAATTTAAATACGGCAATTTTATTTCTTGCTGAAAAATAAAAGTTTTGAACAATGTCAAAACTTTTGGTTTTTCCCATCCAAATTTCACAATATTTTAAATTTCGTAGTTACACGGTTTTCATTCTAAGACATCGATATTACAGTCTCAAGACATTGTGCGTGTATTACAAGAACCATTCACGTCCTCCGGGATGGATAAAAACTGTGTTTAAATATGTTGGTCAGGTCTGTAGAACTTTATTCTTCCTTCCCAATTTGGCCCGCGTAGAACTTCGAGGTTTTTTGGCCTTGATTTCCTCTATGTCCATAGCCTCTTCATTCTTTCAGTTACTTTTTTTTTTCTCTTTTCTTTGGAAATTTAATGCACGGACTTTGATTTTAATGGTTTGCTTCAGATGACTTTACGCTGTTGACTTTGCTTCTGAATTATTGTCTGTATTGGATCATCTCAAGTGTAATCCGGATTCTGGATTCTCATGCACTTTTCTTTTCCTCTCAGACCTACTTAGAGGTAGACATTGTTGATGTGTTGTAACTGAGGTTCTTGTTGAGAAACTATTATAGCGCGCTGCACTTAACTTTGCTTTAGACCATGCACGGTCAAGTTAGTACTTTTAAAATGCCCTCCCAACTAGGATCAACCGTTTATAAATAAAAGGTTTCAGGCCTTCGACGTTAACTCGTACATAGTGAGTGCTTATTATTCACACGTTCATATTGACAACTGGCTGAAATATAAGGTCTTCGGTCAAAGTTTATACATTTTTGACAATAATTATTTTCTAAAACATAAACGGGAGCCGATATCGTAAAATGTGTCTGTAACTTCGTTATAACTGGCTTCAACTACGTGCTCTGATTTCGTTGAGACAAAACACAGCGTAATGACGGCTAATTAGTTGAATATACGTTTCATTGTATTTAATACTCTATCTAAAAATATTCATACCTTTGTCTTGAAAAACTACACTAAATACTAAAACCATTGTGCAACAAACTTACTGAGCAATTTTCCGTTTTCGGCTCTTGTCAGAGTTTAAAAAAAAATAGTTATTTAATAAATACGTGAATTTTGTCGTTAAACTGTGCAAAATACAAAGCAGTCACTGTAGTTTCATTTCGATAAGTAGTTTATTGTCCCTTATTATGGGTTAAAAATAGCAACGTGTGACTTTCACAGATAATTACACAAAAAAATTAACCGAATTATATTTTATATAATGAAAATAATACTCATTTTGGTGTTTACTAATTTATTGGAATGCCTTTAAAAAAGCATAAAACAATGATTTGTAAGGTGTCCAACGTCCTAAGAGCATCGCCTACCACGTGCTTCAACTTTGCTGTTGTGTGTGAGGGAATGTGTTTTTTTTATTATAAAACTATTCCACATGTGCCCATTGTGCCAATGTAGGCCTACGAAAAAAAGCACAATTCAAACAAAGGTGGAATGTCATTAATGCCAAGCGCGATAGCTAAACAGTAATTTTAAAGGAAAATAATTTTCATGTCAAAGAATCGCTAAATAGAATTGTCAAGACTATATCATAGTTTGTACCTAATTATTTTGGTAGCAATAAACCTTATAGTTTATTCCGATTTTTGCACCCAAGGTATTACCACTTTTGTTATGAAAATAAGCCAAAATCAAGCAAAATATACGTATTTTATTGCGAGCGAACAGTGCATTATTTTACAAATTCCTTACATAGAACTGTACACTGTTTGGATGCTGATAGTCTTGAATATTTTAAAAGATTCTGAAAAGAAAGTTCTGAGTTTTTTGCACCAATGTGAAAAACGGAAAACAATGTTTCTAAGCCCTCCATCGTAACTAAAAATTGTCTTTCCAGACTGCCATACTTTGTAATGTACTAACCGGATGTATGCGAAACTGAGATAGAAAAGTGTTCTGAACTTCGCTAAAGACTTTCCACCAATAAAATTACACGGTCGCCACTTAAGAGAGTCCTCGAGTGGCGCATGGGCGGCGTTGGAGCGTGTCACGCATTTTCTTTTTCTTTTTTTTACGTGAAACCAATTAACTTATTTATATTATGTTTATCTACGAAACGAACACGCACTTGAAACTATGCTTCTTTGCTTTCAAATTTTAGCACGCTTGTTAGAAACATGATTTTCGGGCCTCTCAAAATGGCTAAAAACTGTTTTTTTAGACTGCAATAAAACAGAAAATATTACCTGAATTCGTACAGTGCGAGGCGAGAGGTATGCGTTGGTCTTTTACGTCATACTATTCAAAAATAAAATGTTGTGGTCACCGCTTCAAGTCCCGTAAGAAAAAGACTACAGCGAAAACCTTGCACACAAGTTTGGCACGCTGCGAATAGAGGCGATATGCTTCTTGTCTAGAGTGGGACACTGGCTCTTATCGCTACACTGTTCCCACGCGTCAAAGGTGGAAATTCGAGTTGCAAAGTAAAGATGGATCGGCGTTAATCTTGCACGCTAGTTCAGCGATTGGCTCGTTAAGGCGATGCAGCTTAGATGAGCGCTTCAATATCGTCCTTATAGCTCCGTCGCTTCTGAGGCTGTAACGCGCTCAACCACTCAAGGTAGGCGGGGTCGTTCAAAAGTGCAGTGTGACTACTGCACGGAGCGAGAGATGAACGAGGGGGCGCCACACGTCACAGACGCCGGCGGCCGTATTAAACAGGCGATCCGTGGGCCACGTGGTGGGGTCAGGGGGGAGTGGCCCGGGGGACACCTGAAATGCACCGTTATGACGCCCTCGAGGGTTGTTCGTCTGCATTATGCACGCCGCAGTTGGTCGTAGTTAGTGCCGCGCAGTGATACATCGCCTTCGAATGTTTCCCCTCTGCTCTCCCCAGCGACTCGGACAAGTGCGCGCTTCCAACAGAATTATCGCGCCCGCATTTCAACCTCCGTGCCGGGGGAAAATAACTCATAAGGACGTGCTACAACCGAGACAACCATAACCAACCAAAAAACAGTAACCGCAGGACTTACATGGTGTCCGCTTCAATCGTGGCTTTGGTTATGCACCATTGTAGCATATACCATATAAGAGAATGGGTTCTGAAGTTACTGCTTCTTGGTTCGTTATGGTTAAACTATGTAACGGGAAAGTATAGGCTATAATTTGTGGGAAATTACAATTAATGTAATGTGCAGAAGTTGGTCAGTGTTTGGTTCCGTGCAGAGCGCCGTTGAACTAATTAATTCACAAAACGCAGTCGATTGAGAGTTGGTCGAACCTCAGCTTCGATTTCTGGACTGCAAACTGTAGAACAATTCGAACCAATCAGGTGTTGTTCTCGTAATTATTTGACGTAAACAAATATATTTTCTTAGAGATTTTCTATACTTTCAAGAGCAAAGTTAGAAATGTTTATAAACAATTCATTCTAAACATTGCCGATAAACTAGCAGTGTTTGTAAACAGTACATAAATACAGTATACTGGTTGCTGAGTGAGTGAGTTTTTCTTAGAGATTTTCTATACTTTCAAATGCAAAGTTAGCAATGTTTATAAACAACACATTTTAAACATTGCCAATGAATAGAGGTACGTCAATTTCGCGGATTCATCTGGCAGCAGCCTAGACTTGTCAGTCCTATACACCCACTGGCCACAATCGATTATCTATTTGCTTATAACCGTACAAGCAGGTAGCAAGCGATAGCTCTTCTCATTATTTCCTTATTTACTACTGGCTTGCAGTAGTCAAACGCGTTTCGTAACAGTCGCCAGCAAGTCACAGACATGAGAATGAAATATACATAATTGGCGTTCAACCTGACCTGGAATGTATATGCGAAATTTACGTACCTCTACCAATGAACTAGCAGTGTTTGTAAACAGTACATAAATACAGTATACTGGTTGCTGAGTGAGTGAATATTGTGGATTGTATTCGACTGCCGACTGCGTATTGTGAATAAGCCCTAAGAAGTAACTACTGAAACTAAATATATTTAACAGTTTCCATAGGATATTCGCAGTGTAGTGGGAAATGTCCCTTTCGGTAATCTTAAACCAACAATTAACCAATTTTATTATGGTTTCACACGTTCGCTGTTAACACCGACGAAATGTATGCAATATGCATATCGAACACACGGCAATACTTGAATTAACAAGTTTACGGGAGGGCAGCGGTGGCCGAATGGTCAGACCATTCACCTCCCACCAAGGCGATACGGGTTCGATTCACAGCGGGGTCGGTGACCGAATTTTCGCATGTGGGAATCGTGTTGGGCGTTGGCATTAGTCGGCGGGTTTTCTCAGGGATCTCCTATTTTTCCTAGTCCTTATTTTCAGCGTTTCTCATACTCAACTCATGTCACTCCTCACCAGTGCCGAAGACCTCAAATGTTAAGGGGCTTTCCTACCTGCGCTTGAAATGTGTTGCAGAGTTGCGACTATTCTTTTATTGACGAAACTATTTAACTCGCATTACATTTGTATATCTACGAAAACAAGGCACACTTCAAACTATGTCACTATAGTTTTAAAAAATCGGCGTGTTTATTTAAAACAAAATGGCCAAAAATTAGTTTTTACGACTACCGTACCTGTAAAAATAACAACCAGATTCGAAAAAAGCAACTATAGGAACAAGCGTTTGACTTTGAACTATGCTTCCCACAAATAAAATAATGTGGTCACCGCTTAAAGACGCATAGGAAAAAGGATAATAGTAAAGCATCACATGCCAACTGAGTGGCTTGCGCGGAGAGCCGATAATACATTACATACGTCGGTCAACGGAACCTTACCACTCCTGCCTCACACATACAAACGCAGCCAATCTAGGGAGGCCCCTTAAGAGCTGACCAAAATCTCTCACTCAAGTGTACGGGAAGGGGAGCGAGGTTTGGGGGGCTTGTTACAAATGGAGTGGGGATATGGGGTTTAAAACTTCATGGTTCAAGCAAAATACCAACAACTGTTACACGATGATGGTGCAGGTCAGGGAGCGTAGGCCTATAATAAGAACGTCCCGACTCCCATGTTAAACAACCAGAACCTATATTTTCTCCGAAGTCATACGAAGCAGGCTTCAATTTCCCCTCCGCAATACCAACGTCAGAACACGCATCACGAATGATGAACAGAGACGTTTCAGAATTACCACGTCCATAATATGACTCTCGTGATTACATTTAACTTTGCTACATACTAAATAAAACTAATTGTTAATGACATGCGTTAGTATAGATGCATAATCTAATTAATTTCGGTGCTACTTCATAATACAATTAATTTTTCGTTCCATAAGTCGCCCGTCAGAAGGGGGAACTTCGGCAATATTCTGTAAAGTATTTTTTTTTTTCCTATTTCAGTTACGAGGGCCTGAGTGCAGGTAGGTTGATGTGCATCATATTGTAAATGTTACTGCACTCGTTTGTGATCGATTGGATGACCTCTTTCACATAAATATGATTACGTATACAATATATTAATCAATTTCATTAAAATTACCAATTTAACTTATGGAAAATAAATAAGGCAAGATTTTGTACATTTAAACTGATGATTAAAATATGAAAAGTTCATAGTATTAATAAAAAATTACAAAACAATCGGTCATGTAGGCCCTGGTAAATAATTCAGTGCTAAACCAGCAGTTTAAAATTTTACGTTTTTGAAGTCAAATTGCAAAAATATAAAACAGCAACGTTAGATAATAGATTTGGCTAACTTTCTAGGCAACATTTTTTCTCGAGTAACTTATATCTGAAAAACAATCGCTGTCGCCGAAATCTAGAACATTCAACTGTGGAGCAAGGGATCATACTTAACACATGCATCATTCTGGGTAAACTAAGCACTCTTGAAGAACACCTTGTCTAGAATACACTGAAAGAAAAGTAGAAACTCTTCTCTGCAAAATTATTTTGTAGTAACCACAAAAAAAATGTGGCGGCCACAATGCTTTTATGGTGACCACAAAAAAATTTTTTAGGGTAAACACCCAATGAAATATCTTCTAGCTGCCAAAAAATATTTTCTTCTGTGTGATAATTTAAAAATATTATATATTAAGACATAAGACGTTAATTTTTCGTGCTGTACAATCTATTCACTTAGATTGTTACATACGTTGCTTAGTTTACGTTAAAAAAAAGTGGCAAGAAAGTATAAATTACGTGGAAGTAAAAAATAAAATAACTAAAGTTGCAAATGTGCCCATTTACACCTAAACCACTTATAAATGTTTGTTCTCAAATTTGACCGACACCATTATCTATGGTTGTTATTGACTTTCAAAAACGTGTAGATTTAAAATTGTGTTCATAGCGTTTGTTTATCTACCACACATTTTTAACGTAAAATAAATGTCAAGCAGCAATGAATGTGGAAGTAAACTATGGCGCACGCAAGGAGGCAGGAGACAAGAGGTGCAGGACGACAACGTACTGGCGTGTCTCCGCCATGGCGACGAGCCGTCGAGTGTCTCGTCTCCCCCCACCCCTCCAGGAAGGTCTCCTGGACCAAGATCCAGCCTTCCATCATCTCTTGTCTCTGGCTGCGCACACGTGTCAGGGCACGTGTCCCCCCTCCTTCCCGCATAGCCGGCCACTTACAGATATGAAGCGAGGCGCTTATTACGTCTCCCCTGACAAACCCTCCCCCCTCCTCCGGCCCCTCCTGTACCACTACAGCGAGGCGATCTGTTTTATCGAGAGTGGAGCGCCTGTGACGTGATCAATCAGCGGAGAGACGACGCCACTACCCCCTCCCCCCGGCCCAACTCCTCCAGTCTTCTCCAGGACATCACCCTGCAGCTCCAGAGTGTATGTGCGTACATCAGCGCTCCAAGACGTCGACCTGACCGCCAGCAACACTGGACCAAGTCGCTCCTCGAAGCCAATGTCAAGCATAGTTTACACAAGCGATTACATTGCTAATAATACGTTTTCAACAAAATTACTAACAATATTGTAAAAATGCTTGAAAATTGTTGCCAACATTCTGCAATTAACATTGTTAACATATAAAAATTATTAATAACATTAATTAACAACATTTTATTTGAAAACATGTGCCAGCAACAAAAGTTATGATATTTAGAAACATTTTCATAACTTTGTCACCAACACTGCCGATAACATAACTTTCCCGACCTATTCTTAGGCGGTCTAGATCAAAGGTTGTTGGTAACAAATGTTACTGGCGACGTTATCAACAATGTTGTAGGTGTTTTTGTCATCAACATTGTTGTTAACTTCGTTCATAATTTTTACAACTTTGTTAGTAACATACGCGTTTTCAGCAATATTAATAAGACATTTGCTACCAACATTGCTACAAAATAGTGTAGGTACCATAGCAGCTCAGAATTTATTGGTAACACATTGTAACTTAATTTTGTTATTAACATTGTTACTGTTATTTTTTCGGTGTAAACTTGACTTTACTAATCACCCTGAATTTTTTAAAATTTCTTTCTGAATCAATATTTGGCCATAATTATTTGAAAATATTTTAATAAAGACCTCGTTAATCATCTTATCTTTCACTGCGCACACTGCATTTGAAATAATAAGCAGTAGTTACGAAATAACAAAATTAAATTAAACTTTATGATAATGACTATCTCTTCCCATTTAATAATGACTAAAATGCACCCAGTAGCAATTAAGTCCAATAATACACACATAATCGTAAAACGTGATGTTTGTATAACGAGTCGTCAGTAACTCGTCACTTTCTTCGTTTATTGTACGAGAAATGAGTAATTTTAACACAATACGTGACACAGCCTCGTAAGGGTCGGCGTCAGTTTCCACATAGTATTATTTGATTTTTCGCTTTTATAAAATTCTAAAAAAAAAAAAGAAAACTTTTACATTGGCTCATAATTCTACGAGCCTTTTGCTACAGTTCAAGCATTGAAGTTGAACTTTCAACGTCCAGCATATTAAGAATATATTTTTAAAATTACCGCACACATTACGGTCTAAATACACGCTTAAGTTCAACTGCGACGAACGTATTGTTACAAGTTTGAGAGCACAAACTTTATATGTGGGCAATTCCCATGAGTTCTTTGGGATAGAGGTCTATAATTACAAATAAAAGAGTTAAATTAAGTACTGGATTTAATAGCTCACAAAGCTACGAAATACACAAAACAGTAATCAACTAGAACTCTCACAACACAATTAGTTATGCACACAATTACTCCT